>JAVJIF010026714.1:0-82209 GCA_038442645.1 Agave tequilana | reverse complement strand
ATACATTTCAAAAAAAAATGATATGTTGAAAAAGGGTAATATTTTCTTGACTTCTAAATTAAATGATCTTTGTGAAGGAAATACTACTTTGAAAAATAAGATTAATTTGGTGGAAAAAGAAAAGGAGATTGCTTTAATGAAAATAACTCTTTGAAAAGAAAAATTATTGAAAATGAAAAGAAAATGTTCTAAAAAGAAAAGGAATGTTGATTCTCATTCTCACCATGTTTTCCTTTCCACTATTGATCAAAATGAGATTAAATTTTGAAAAATAGAATAAATTGTTTGAGCTCAACTTTGAGCATTGTGCATTTTAACCATAATAGATTGGAAACCTTGTTTTCAAAGAAGCAAGCTCCACATGTTCATGCACATCACCCACGACACACATAGCACACTTTTCACATCATGATCACACACATCTTATTTGCATTCTAGAGTGTACAAATGTACACATTGCAGCCGCAAAGGCTATTTAGCAAAATTTTATTATGATAAAGTAAATTCTATTAATTTTGCTAATAAAAATGTTGGGTTCCAAAACAATGCTAACCCCCATGGACCCAAAAGAAAATGGGTACCAAAATTCTCAACTTTTGTGTTTGATGTAGGTGTGGGCTCTCACATGACATGAGAGGGTTGGTGCCTTGGTGGTGGATGCATGGCTTGATGGACACTACAAATTGATGCATCACTATCAAGGAAGTTTGGTAGGAAGACCACCATGTTTTGGAGACTTAGAGTATAGTCTTTAGTTTGGTAACTATCTCTAAACTCTATTTTATTTACATGCTTTTACATTAATGATTTTTAGCATGTTCATGTTTAGTGTTTATGCTTCATGAGGTGAATGCTTGTTTAGATGTAATTTTTGTCAAAACTTGCGTATATACTTGTACAAGTAGTGAGCAATATTTGATTCCTATATGTTTGCACTTCATTTCTCATTTGTACTCATTAGATGTACATGTATAACTTAGTTTTGATGATTTTCTCATTTACAGTTGTTTTGCCTATCCTTGTGCATGTTTTGCTTCATGTATATGTAATTTTCGTTCAAAACTAATAAATATACATGTATACCCTTGAGTCTCTTGACTTCATTCAAATTCCATTATAGACTCTTTTGTGTTTAGGATATGTATGTATATTTTTAGTTTTGATAGAACATACATATGCCTTGAAGTTTATTTTAATGAAAATAAATTTATAAAAAGAAATTCATGTTCATCTTGAGCCTCATTGATTATTTTATGAAAATGTTATTTACATAATTCTTGTACACTCACACTTTATTTGTTTACTCATGACATTGTCTTCATGAGAAATTTTGAGCTTTATAGATTCGAGTGTCAACATTTATGTATTTGGTATGATTCATGATATATATATGTTTTGTTTTCATGTTTGAAGGATCTTGAACTAGTTTTTCAAAAATTACTTTAAACTAGTTATTAATTCTTAAATGGGTTGAGCTTCAAATTTGTACAATATTTTCAAACTCTTATTTTTAAAACCCCTACCAACCCCTTAAAGGGCGGATGGATGGGCGACCATGCTTTATATGCTCAAACTAAATATCTTTTATCATGTGCGTGAAAGGGTGGATGAGTTATATACTTAATTCACACCATATATTAAATTGGTATCACAATTGATATTTTTTATATACTCATATTTTATTTCTATATATGTATGCTTCAAATTTCAAATAATATCAATTTCTATTGGTATTCTTTTTTCATACATATATATGCTTTGATTGTGCTTGATTTACCATAATCATTATATGTTTAAAGTACAAATTATGTTTATGCTAAGCTTGACTTAAATCTTGATTTCAAATTGATATCTCATTTGGTATTTAAATAAGCTTATGCATTATTTTCAATTGGTATGTTTATTGATATCAAAATTTACAATATACTTTAATTGGTATCAATATGTTTCGATTTCCAATTGGGTTTAAATTTCAATTGGTATCACAAATGTTTTACCCATTTGGTATCAAAATTTACCATGTATTTCAATTGGTATTAAATTTAATTTAAATTTCAATTGGTATCAAAATATAAGATACTTTACTTTCATTGGTATCAAAATTTTACACATGTTTCAATTTCATTTGGTATTAAAAATTTCCTATTTCAAATGATATCAAAAATCATGTGATATCTTAAAATTTGTTTATTTATAAATGGTATCTCAAAATTTATTTTATTACTTTAAATAATTATCAAAATTTGTGTTAAAAATATTTTGATATGTATTGCCTATATGTAAGGGGAGCTTAACATCTCTTCTATATATAGATTCATGTCGAGTGTATCTTATATTGAGGAGCTTGACATGTGTGTAGGGGGAGCTTCACATCTCCACTTATGTATTGTATATTATACTTTATGTGAGTTAGGGTTTGTCATCCCTTCTCATGTAATGCATGTATGCAGGGAAGTTAACTAAGCGTCTTCCTCTTTATGAATGTATATCGCATATATATTCTTATTGTTGATTTATTTTTTACCCTTTGTTGATGATTAACAAAAAGGGGGAGAATGATTTTGAGTTTATATAATTTATATATGCATATTTGAGTTTTTGCATTTATTGAGTTTATGCATTTTACAAAATGGAAAGAATGATTTTGAAAGTTTATACAAAAAAGGGGAGACAGTTTTGGAGAAAAGAACTTTTGATTTATGCATGTTTCTCTCACCTTATTTATGCATATATAATTGTTTAGTTTTATGCACTCCATTGCAAAATCTATTTGTTTATTGTTATGCATGAATTAAGGGGGAGCTTATATGAAGCTTGACTTTAATCCATGCATATATAACTCCATGAGTTTTGTCATCATCAAAAAGGGGAGATTGTTGGCCCAAAGGCCCATCACTCTAGTTTTGATGATGATTAACTCATGTAGTTATAGTACTAATAATTTTGTGTTTAATTAGTCTCAGATATGTGATGAAGATCTTAGTTGGCGTTTAGCTTCAACAAAGGATTTAAAGTCAAGTTTTGGAGCTAGCACGTGTTGATTCAAGAGCTTGTGCATCAAGATCACATCAAGTACTCAAGAGGAGTCTAGCTCATTAGATCAAGGTTTTGGACCAAGTCAAGAAGGAGTAGAAGACTTTCAAGTGAAGACCTTCAAGAGAAGACTTGTGTCTAGGTTTGTCTGTAGTAAGATTTTATTTTTAGATAAATATAAAGGATAGATTAGTTTGTGGATTGCTCAAGTTCATATACACTCACATATAATATTTAAGAGTTTTTATTTTAGAAAAATATCGTTTTGTTTTTAAGCTTCAAAGTATACATGTGTTTTTATCAAAACTTTATTTAGAGCTTAATGTCAAAAACATAGATATTTCATCATATATGTGTAGTGGATCATATCCATACACACTAAGCATTAAAAGTGTTAATAATATCTTATTTTATATTTGGAGGAGTTTTGAAAAATCGGTTTCAATTTGGAAAAATCATTTTGAAAAAATACAGATTTTGTTTAAGGCAAAACTTCCATATTACAAAAATAGTTCAAAATGTTTGTAATATGTTTTGATTTTTAGTCAAACATGTTTGTATATCAAAGTATATTACTGAACTTATTTTTGTAGATTTTTTAGAGAATTTATAGGATTTTATTGAAGGTAATTGACAAGTTTTTAAATCCCAAATATTGCTGGACTGGCCTTCTGCCGGTTGACCGGGACAGAAGCCGGTCGATCGCTCCGGTCGACCGATGTGCACAAGCGTGCACAAATTGGGCCAGTCGACCGCACGGTCGATCGCCAGAGAGCCTCTGCTCTCTGGAAATGGCCCGGTCGAACGGGCGGTCGACCGCTGGGTCATTTGCCAGGCGACGGTCGACCGGCCGGTCGACCGCTGGTTCAACGGTCAGAAATCAGATCGTTGGCCTGTCGACTAGACAGTTGACCGCCAGCAGTCCAGACTGCTGATTCGGACCCCTGATGGCTAGTTTTTGGAAGCCTATATATTAGGGTTCCCTTGGACTATTTTCTACAAGATTTGAAGTGGGTTTTCAAGCTAGTTTTTTTTACACTTCTAAGTGTTTATCTCCACTTATTTTAGAGCAAATACTTTCATATCAAAAGGAGAGTTTTCAAGAGTGTTTGAAAAAGAGTTTTCTTGAGTTTTTCACCACCAAATCAATCCAAGTTTTCTCACATACACTAGAGCTATCTATTGCTATATTAAATCCTATAGGGATCTTTGTTGTGAGAGAATTTTAGGTGATCAAAGTGTTCGATCACCAAAGTGTTCTACTTTGTATTTGAGGAGGCGGACTTGCGGGTTCGCGGTATTTCGAGTTCTTGTGGGCTTGGTGTAGAGGTGCGGCCTCGGCAAGCTTGCGTGCCTGCGTGGTGTGTCTGTTCTTGCGGGAACAAGTGAGGGGACTAGTGAGTCCAAGAGTTCTAGTGTGAACTCCTTATAGGCACTGCAGTACGAGTGATCCAGTGGGATCGATTTTTAGTGAAAATCCTTCATAGTGTTGAAGGCGGGGATGTAGAGCAAGGGTGCTCGAACCTCGAATTAAATCTCCGTGTTTGCGATTGCTCTCTCTATCTCTCACTTGTGTTTATATCTTACTTATGCTTATTACTCATATCTTTTATATGCTTGATATATTATGTGCTTAATTGTTATATGCTTGGGATTGTTTGCTCACACTTGTATTCAACCAAGAGAGCCATAGCGGCGCCTCAACTCTTATCTAGAGGAATCTTGAGGAGATAGTCCAGAGCCCTTCACGAGGAATTCAGTTACACTCTTAGGTTATACCTTGTATGTTTAGCTTAAGAATTTTTAGTTTGCATAAATAGTTTTAATTCCGCATTTATTCACCATTAGATTATCCAATCACCTATTAACCCCCCTCTAGGTGATTTCAAAAAAGACCAAGTTTTAATCCCTTACATTTGCTGACTAGGTTATCTGGTGGTCGACCGACCGGTCGCTCGAGACAGAGGTCGGTCGACCGGACGGTCAACCGATGTGCACAAACATGCACAGCCAAGGGCCGGTTGACCGCCAGAGAGCTTCTGCTCTCTATAAATGGCCCCGGTCGACCAGGCGGTTGACCGATAGGTCAAGGCCCAGTTTTCGGTCGACCGTCCGGTCGATCGGTTCTCCCAACATTCGGAAATCCAATCGTTGGCGGTTGACCGGGCGGTCGACCGACAGCAAGGTTTCCTGCTGAGTTGGACCCCAACGGCTATATTTTTAGGCCTATAAATGGGGCTGTTTTGGGCTGCTTTATAAATATTTTTGGAGAGTTTTCAAGCTAGTTTTTCTACCTCTCTATGTGTTTATCTCCACTTGTTTTAGAGCCAAATACTTTATATCGAAAGGAGAGTTTTCAAGAGTGTTTTGTAAAAGAGATTCTTAAGTTTTTCACCACAAGTTTATTCTAGTTTTCTCACACATACTTGAGCTTTCCATTGCCATATCTATCCTATAGGAGAGTTGTTGTGAGAGTTTTTTAGGTGATCAAAGTGTTGAGATCATCGAAGTGTCTCATCTTGTATTTGAGGAGGCGAACTTGCGGGTTCGTGGTGTTTCGAGTTCTTGTAGGAGCTCGGTGTGGAGGTGCGGCATCGGCAAGCTAGTGTGCTTGCGTGTGTTATTCTTGCGGGAACAAGAGAGGAAATAGTGAGTCCAAGGAGTTCTAGTGTGAACTCGTTGTAGGTGTTACGGCACCGAGTGATCCGATGGGATCATTTTTAGTGGAAATCCTTCATAGTATTGAAGGCAGGGACGTAGAGCAAGGGTGTTCGAACCTCGAAACAAAGCTCCCGTGTTTGCGATTGCTCTCTCTATCTCTCACTTGTGTTTATATCTTGCATGCTTACATTGCTTATCTATTATATGCTTGATATATCTTGTGCTTAAATTGATATATGCTTGGGATTGTTTGGTCACACTTGTATTCAACCAAGAGAGCCAAAGCGGCACCTCAACTCTTATCTAGAGGAATCTTAAGGAGATAGTCCAGAGCCCTTCAGCGAGAATTCTGCTACACTCTTGTGTTATACTTGGTGTGTTTAGCATAATAGTTTTTAGTTTGCATAAATAGTTTTAATTCCGTATTAATTCATCATTAGATTAGCTAGTCACCTATTCACCCCCTCTAGGTGATTTCAATTGGTATCAGAGCGTGCTGCTCTTGATTTGGGTCAACAACCTTGAGTTAAAGATCCTCTTTTTAGCTAATCACAATATTTGTATATACACACATGGATTTCATGTCACCTCCCATGTTTGATATTCTTAACATCCAAACATGAAAAGTTAAGATGTCAATGTACCTCAAAGCCTTAGGTATTCATATTTATTTTGCCACTATTAAAGATTCTTATTGTTTAAATGGCAAATATCTTGAGGCTAATGCAAAATCCATCCATGCTTTAAAGTCAACCTAAATGATGAATATTTGTCTAGAATTTCTAACCTTGATTCGACTTTTGTAGTATGGAACACTATAGTCCCCTTGGCGAATAAAAGCAATACTATGCGGGGAGCGACTCGGATGATGGAAGTGATGCTTTCAACATGTGCTACATGGTCCAAGGGGATAACCCCCTTGAGGTAAATTCTGAATCCGAGCTTGATGAAGATGTTGACATGTCTTATGATGAGCTTGCTTCATTTTGTCAACAACTTCTTGAAAAATATGATTTGCTTAAAAAGGACCATAAAATATTGAAAATAAATATGAGTCCATTTTCAAAAGAAAAAGATTCTTGTCAAAATAAATTGGAAAATATTTCTAAAGAAAATGAATCTTTGAAAAAGGAGAATATTTCCTTGTTTTCTAAATTAAATGATATTTGTGAAGGAAATAATTCTTTGAAAAATAAAATTAATTTGGTGGTGAAAAAGAAAAAGAAATTATTTTAGAAGAAAATAACTCTTTGAAAAGAAAAATTGTTTCGAAAGAAAAGGAAAATATTTCTAAAAAGAAAAAGATTGTTGATTCTCATACTTGCCATGCTCTTCATGCTAGCATTGATAAAAATGAGATTCAATTTTTGAAAAATAGAATAAATTATTTGAGCTCAACTTTGAGCAATTATGCATTTAATCATAATAGGTTGGAAACCTTGTTTCAAAGAAACAAGCTCCACATATTCATGCACATAACCCACGGAATGCATATGTACACTTTGCACATCATGATCACACTTACTCTCATGTGCATGCTAGAGTGTACAAGTGTATACATTGTGGCCGCAAAGGCCATTTAGGAAAATTTTGTTTTGATAAGATAAATCAAATAAATTTTGCTAATAAAAATGTTTGGGTTCCGAATAATGCTAACCCCCGTGGTTCCAAAAGAAAATGGGTATCAAAATCCCCACCACTTGTGTTTAATGTAGGTGTGGGCTCTCACATGACGTGAGAGGGTTGATGCCTTTGTGGTGGATGTATAAGATTGATGGACACTACAATTGATGCATCACTATCAAGGAAGTTTGGTGGGAGGACCACTATATTTTGGAGACTTAGAGATTAGTGCATATGGTTTGGTAATTGTAACGGTCTCAGGTTTAATTACCTCAAAATTCCATGATTATTAACCTTATTGCTCATTAATCAGAATATACTAAAGAAATTTCAGCAGCATCTTCTCTGAAATATAGACTCCATCTCAATACAATAATTTAGATTTCGGCTAACATCAGTCTACTTATAAATCTCATTTTCATCATTTATTTCATCCAAGGTCCATCAAATAAACATATACATAAGAGTGCTTCCGTGAAATACTATTCTAACTCATAGTGACTAATAACATCAAAGTTTACAAAAGGATTCACATTCTATAATAAGTACATACGTTATCTCAGGAGAACATCCTTGCAGCTCTAAGTCGAACCTTCGCCTTGTCGTGACCTGAAAATATCAATCTGTGATGGGGTGAGCTCAACAGCTCAGTGAGTGAAGTCATTCAAAATAGAGTTTGTATTATACTACCATTGTACTTGAAGTATTATACAGTTGAGCGATGTCAAAAATCAGTTTTAATACTTTCTACTTGTGGTTGGTACTGCAGCTAATGAATCATAGACTTTTTATTACTTGATACTTCCTATATGTTTTCTTCTGTGTACACGTGACCAATATTTCATTATCATACAATCTCAATGATTTTGCAATACTTGACCTACTCATTAGTCTCTTATAATCACCTCTCTGGTTCCAGTTTGTAACATGTTCATATTTCATATATATAGTCATGATCTCAACACAACCCTTAGAGAGTCTAATCTTACTCACTAGATTAGTTACAGTTCAATATTGTACCTACCACAATATACATATGACATCACACACTACTCATGATAGTATCCAATTATAATTGTTTTCATACATGAAGAAATACGGGACACTCACATCCATATACTGGATGCCATAACAATCATATCCATATACCGGATATCATAATCAATCATATGCATATACTAGGTGTCATACCTATTAACATCCATAATTCGGATATCGTAATAATCATATCCATATACCGGATATCATAAACAATCATATATATACTAGGTGTCATACCTATTAACATTCATAATTCGGACTTAACTATATTGACATACCTGATCAACATAAAATATAATAGTAACATGCAAATTAACATACATGATCAACATAAAATATAATCGCAACATGCATACATGATCAACATAAATATAATCGCAACATGCATACATGATCAACATAAAATATAATCTCAACATGCATACATGATCAACATAAAATATAATCTCCCTTCGATCACCTCCGGTTCAACCCGGTCCCTTCCTCCAATACGTTTACCATGTATTATTCTCCCCTTCGATCACCTCCGGTTCAACCTGATCCCTTCCTCTGATATATTTACCACGTATTATTCTCCCCTTCGATCACCTCCGGTTCAACCCGGTCCCTTCCTCCGATACGTTTATCACGTATTATAACATACAAATATCATATCCTTCATGTAATAACCACATACAAGGATCCATAAGACAATAATAACATAAAGGATTCACATGATTCCTAATTTACATGATGCCAATATTAAGAAAGACATTAACATGTATAAGTAACAACTTATTAAACTAACAACATGTAAGCCTTTTCAAGATAACCAACATGTTATATCATTTCAATTTATGTGTAGTCAAACATATGCATGAAGTCAAGTATGATGTTCATTCATAAAACTATTTCTTTTAAGAGGCATGTGTTAGGCTACTATGCATACACAATAATGTGTCAATCATGCACCCATGTAAGCATTCAACTTAATGATCCCCAATATCTTATCGGTCAAGTTCTACTCGTAGTACCAGTATTCGCTTCTCCTAATCATAATACTTATTCACCTTTTACCATTTAATTAATATTCTGAATTTGTCATCATTTGCCTCTTTTATCTTCAGGCAAACTGCCTATTGGCTACAACTTAATTTAATCCAAAATCTTCTCATTACTTCTAATACAAGTGATAGTTACACGACAATTCCGATATTAATGAATTATTACACTTTTGATATCATAATTATCCTTTATTTTGAGTAAGGACTGATTTTAGTACTTTTATTTGGTACAGCCTAAATTTACCTCAGGTTCCACCAATACTGGTCGCTACTGACTTCTATACAGCATGTTTTGTTATTGCTTACTTCTATCTTCTAGTTCCAAACCGCACAGTCATTTACTAGCCAAATCATCATCTGCGTTCGCATATGAATCAAACCACACACATGTGTACATGCGTACACATACACATATCACTTACCCATACTGGATTACTAATCTCATTGACACGACGCTCAATCTTTCGTCTGTATTACTAAGTTTCAATTATTAAGGTAATTATCTAACTCTACCGGTTAGATATAATCAGTGTCACTATAAAGATGTGACTTCCAAGCTTAATAGGGGTTCCGATGTTCTGCTAAATCAATTACAAGAATACTTGAAAGTCTCCGGTGTATCGAGTAGGATACCAAAATACTAGTCCAATACTATCGGTATTTGTTTCGTTGATATCGAATTGTCCATCTCTAATCGGTATATATCATATTAAGTTGTCAGATTTACTCAATACTGACTCTAACTGGTTTTTACAGTTTAATTACTCACTTGATACTTATACACCATCATCGGTCACCCATTATCTGATAATTATCAGACTTGATCTTATTCAGTAGTTTTTCATTAATAATCAATAATTGCTAAAAGTACAATATTCACTTATGTGTTCTGGTTCAAAGATTTTATTCTTCTACCTCTCATTGGATTCGATAAATCTTAATTATTTATCTATCAAATTGCTTTTAGTTCCTACCGATTAATAACTTAATCGATATATAATCATGTAGGTCACAGCTGACCCTTGCTGCCTCAAGTATGCTAGTTGATATATAAAATCATGTTATGAGCATATATATATATCATGAAACACAACAAATACGAAAGCAGTATTCGCAAGATCAATACTCAATATACTACATAATGTTTGAGTATCCGTGTACTTGGCTTAACAATAAGCTTTTGATGTTCAAGCTATTTATCAAGCATGTCCGGTAGTATTAGGAATTCAGCTACTCTAATTCAGTTCATTATCAATTACTTTGATCTGTTCCATCATTATCGGTTCACGTTCACAATCGCTAATTAACCAAAATGTCCCGATCCCATCCGAGTTATCAATATTAACAAAACCTTCAATAATATAATCAATACACTATTTCTATTATACTGCATCAATTACATATATCCCAATTGACAGAGTTTCTATATCACGGTTACATCGAGTTACTCGAAGATAATTTCTAATTTCATTTGCTCAGTTCAATTCTAATATTAACTTCAGATTCTGCTTATACCAGTATCATCAACATAACCAATTCTATAATTATCCGATCATGGTTGATGGGTTTCAAGTGATCTTTATCTTAACTGATTTCTAATTTTTTCTTATTAATAAATAAGCATTCATGATCTGTAATCGATTCCCCGTTGTCACTGTTTAGTCCACTCACCGAGTAACCAATTGCCATCCGATTATTATTATCCTTAACTATTACTTTCATAACATATTGGACATCACTTGCATATAATATCAATCTTCATTTAACTATCATCATTATTTTCTTACTAGTTAATACACATGTAATCACAGTGTTTAAAGGAATCAGGGTAGACTTTACCCACTTAATAATTTTCAGGTTAAGTAGCACCAATATTTATCACAGACAGACATATGGCATTAGCCGAATTTATACTTAACCATTTCTATCAGAACCCAGTACTTAATTATTCGGTTCTTATTTCTAATAAATACTCGCAACATATATATAACACTCAGAAATTTACAAACATATAACTCGTGTGGTATTTGTCGGTGTTCATCCATACCATTACACTTACATGCGTTTAATTGTCATGTCTATACGAGTTATAAATGGTAGGACACAACTTGATAACATACCCGTATTATGTTCTCACACACACATACGTAACATATCTGTGATTCATTATTCAGATACCCTATTTGGATTTTGGTTCTATAACACCAATTCACTTTTATAATAACTGCTACAATCATCTATTTAATGATATAATCTCTTTGTTCCAATGAAGCAATATTATCAATAATTTTTCAATAACAATATTTCTAAATTGGGGAAATCAGACTTAACTTAGGACTTCCACTCATCGGGTTATACCGATAAATTTTGAACACCCAATACCATATACTGATATACCAGATGTGTATCACTCGTTTTCACGATCACAACGGCTCAAAAATTGTCCGAATCCGACTTCGGATGGCCAAGATATCGTTTGGAAACCAAAACTAATATAAAAGGTTAGATACGTAATAACTGAAAATATTCAGGGGGATGTTTGTAATTTTTCAGGGTACCCAAAGTAATTTATAATTTCACAGGGGCTAAAATGAAAATTTACCTTTAAAGGGTCAGGTTTGGGTGCATAAAGGGTCGGGTTTGGGTTAAACCCAAAACCCAAACCCATTTGGGTTTTCACCAAATAAACAGCAGCAGCCGCGCTACTGCTGCCGCCCTCGCGCGCCCGCCACCCGGCCGCCTGGCTGGCACGCCCGCCGCCCGGCCGGCGCGTCCCCAGCGCTGCTCCGGCGCCCCTGGCCGCCGGAGGGCCCATGGAGAGAGAGAGAGGGAGAGAGAAAGAGAGAAAGGTTGGGGGGCATGTTGCCCCCCACCACGCTGCCCAGCCGCTGGCCGCCGCGCCTCCCCCGCGCAGCCGGACCGGCCTCCGACGTGCTGCCAGTCGTCACCCCAGAGAGGGTGAGAGAGAGAGAAATGAGAGTGAGGGAGAGAGAATGACAGTGAGAGAGTGAATGACAGTGAGAGAGAGAGAGAGTGAACGGGGGAGATTTTATCTCCCCCCCAACTACAACCACCTACTCCCCCATACCTCCCCCATACCTCCCATACTCCAATAAATAATTTCTTATTTTTATTTTTATATTTTCTTTTTCTTTCTTCATTTTCCTAACTTATTAATACAAACCATAATTAACATTAAATACCAATACCGGTATTTATACGAGTATTTCATGCAGTGTATATATCCATGCATAATTCTAGAAAAATATTATTAACCCAATAATATTACTTTAACCCAGAGTTTACCAATCCGGGTGTTACAGTAACTATCTCTAAATTCCCATTTAGTTTACATACTTTTACATAGATAAATTTTTAGCATATTTTGCTTTTGTGCTTCATGTGGTGAATGCTTGTTTAGATGAACTTTTCATTAAAACTTGTATATATACTTGTACAAGTAGTGAGCAATAATTGATTCCTATATGTTTGTACTTCATTGCTCATTTGTACTCATTACATGTACATGTATGACCTAATTGATGATTATTCTTTCATTTTACATGTTTTATATTTTGTATATGTTTGCTTCATGTATATGCTATTTTTGTCTAAAAACTTATAGATATACATGTATACTCTTGAGTCTCTTGCCTTCATGCAAATTTTATTATAGACTCTTTTGTGTTTAAGATATGTATGTATATTTTTAGTTTTGGATAAAACATACATATAGCTTGAAGTTTGATTTTAATGAAAAATACATTTTTATGCTTTTGATAAAAAATATTCATGTTATTTTGAGCTTTATTGATCATTTTCATGAAAATTCTATTTACATGATTCTTGTGCACTCACACTTCATTTGTTTACTCATGACATTGTTTCATGAGAATTTTGGGGCTTTATAGACTTCGAGTGTCAACTCTTGTGTATTTGGTATGTTTCATAAGATACATATGATTTGGTTTCATATTTGAAGGATCTTTAACTATTTTTTCAAAAATTACTTTAAACTAGTTATTTATTTTTCATTTGGTAGTGTTTTCAAAATACAACTATTTTCAAATCTTATTTTTGAAAACTTCTACTCTTATGGGTGGGGATGGGCGATCATGCCTTGTGAGCCTTATTGAAAATCTTTTTATCATGTGCATAAATAGAGTGGATAAGTATGAGTTATACACATGTTCTTCATGGAATTCTATTTTTGTATACTCATATTTGTTTTCTATATATGTATGTTTCAAAATCTCAAATAATATCAATTTCAATTGGTATTTTCTTTTTCAGACATACATATATATACATATATATGTATATATATACATATATATGTACACATATATATATATATATATATATGCACACACACACACACACACACACACACACACACACACACACACACACACACACACACACATATATATATATATATGTACACACAACATATATATATATACACACATATATATATATATATATACATATATATATATAATATATATATATATATATATATATTATATATATATATAATATATATATATATACATATACATATATATATATATTAATATATATTATATATATATTTTGATTGTGCTTGATTTGCAATATCCTTTACATGATTAAAGCACAAATTATATTTATGCTAAGCTTGACTTAAATTTACATATCAATTGGTATCGTAATAAGCTTATGCATTGTTGTCTTTTGATATCTCAAAATTTTTGTTTATCTACAAGTGGTATCTTAAAAGTTTTGTTCATTTACAAGTGGTATCTCAAAATTTGCTTTGTTGACTTAAGAGATTTTAAAAATTGTTTTAAAGTGATTTAAAAATGTTTTGATGCGTATTGCTATATGCAAGGGAGCTTAACATCTCTCTCTATATATAGATTCATGTTGAGTGTATCTTATATTGAGGAGTTTGACATCTCTTCTTTATGTGGTACACGTGTGTAGGGGGAGCTTAACATCTCCGCTTATACATTGTATATTATGCTTTATGTGAGTTAGGATTTTGCCATTCCTTCTTCATGTAATGCATGTATGCAGGGGGAACTAACTTCACGTCTCTCTTCTTCATGAATGTATATCGCATATATATTTTATTGTTTGATTTATTTCGCTCCTTTGTTGATGAATTGACAAAAAGGGGGAGAAGTATTTGATGAGTTTATATATGCATGTTTAATTCATTCCTTGTTTTATACAAAATGGAAGAGAAGGATTTTAAGAGTTTTGTTTATGCATATTTGTTTTTGTTTATACAAAAAGGGGAGAAGAATTTGGTGAGTTGATGCATGTTATCTCCTTGTTTATGCATACATTTTTTTTCAGTTTATGTACTTCATTGAATATCTATTTGTTTATTGTTATGTATGAGTTAAGGGGGAGCTTCTATGAAGCTTAACTTTAATCCATGCATATAACTCTATGAGTTTTGTCATCATCAAAAAGGGGGAGATTGTTGGTCCGAAGGCCCATCGCTCTAGTTTTAATATGATTAACTCATATAATTATAGTACTAATGATCTTGTGCTTAATTAGTCACAGATATTTGATCAAGATCTTAGTAGGTGTTTAGTTTCAACAAAGAATTTAAAATCAAGTTTTAGAGCTAGCATGTGTTGATTCAAGAGCTCGCACATCAAGATTGCATCAAGTACTCAAGAGGAGTATAGCTCATTGGATCAAGGTTTGGACCAAGTCAAGAAGGAAAAGAAGATTTTCAAGAGAAGATTTTCAGAAGACTTGTGCCGAGTTTTTGTAAGTGTCAAGATTTGTTTTTAGATAAAATGTGAAGGATAGATTAGTTGGTGAATTACTCAAGTTCATATACACTGACACATAAGATTTATATGTGTTTTTATAAGAGAGTTTTGTTTTATAAAATACCGGTTTAGTTTTTTAAGCTTCAAATATATACATGTGTTTTATCAAAATTATTTTAGAGCTTATTGTCAAAAACATAGATATTTTATCTTATATGTGTAGTGGATCATATCCATACACACTAAGCTTCAAAAGTGTTTAAAATATCTTGTCGTTGTATTTGGAGAAGTTTTGAAAAAACCATTTTTCAATTTGGAGATTATTTTGAAAAATACAAAATTTTGTTAAGCCAAAATTTTCCTATCACAAAAATAGTTCAAACTGTTTGTAATATATTTTGATTTTTAATCAAACATGTTTGTATATCAAAGTATATCAATGAACTTATTTTTGTAGAATTTATCAGAATTTTTGAGATTTTATTGAAGGTAAAAAGACCAAGTTTTAATCCTTTACATTTGCTGACCAGGCTGTCTGGCGGTCGACCAATGTGCACGAACGTGCAGAGCCAAGGGTCGGTCAACCGCACAGTCGACCGCCAGAGAGCTTCTGCTCTCCGTAAATGGCCCCGGTCGACCGATAGGTCAAGGCCCAGTTTTCGATCGACCGTCCGGTCGACCGCTTCTCCCAACGGTCGAAAATCCGACCGTTGGCGGTCGATCAGGCAGTTGACCGACTACAGGGTTTCCTGCTGAGTTGGACCCCAACGGCTATATTTTTTAGGCCTATAAATTGGGGTTGTTTTGGGCTGTTTTATATAAGATTTTTGGAGAGTTTTCAAGCTAGTTTTTCCTGCCTCTCTAAGTGTTTATCTCCACTTGTTTTAGAGCTAAATACCTCCATATCAAAAGGAGAGTTTTCAAGGGTGTTTTGTAAAAGAGATTTCTTGAGTTTTTCACCACAAGTCTATTCTAGTTTTTCTCACACATACTTGAGCTTTCCATTGCCATATCTATCCTATAGGAGAGTTGTTTGTGAGAGTGTTTTTCGGTGATCAAAGTGTTGAGATCACCGAAGTGTCTCATCTTGTATTTGAGGAGGCGAACTTGCGGGTTCGTGGTGTTTCGAGTTCTTGTGGGAGCTCGATGTAGAGGTGCGGCCTCGGCAAGCTAGTGTGCTTGCGTGTGTTATTCTGACGGGAACAAGAGAGGACTAGTGAGTCCAAGGAGTTCTAATGTGAACTCGTTGTTGGTGTTGCGGCACCGAGTGATCCGGTGGGATCATTTTTGGTGGAAATCCTTCATTGTTTGAAGGCGGGAACGTAGAGCAAGGGTATTCGAACCTCGAAACAAATCTCCCGTGTTTGCATTTGCTCTCTCTATCTTTCACTTGTGTTTATATCTTGCATGCTTACATTGCTTATCTATTTATATGATTGATATATCTTGTGCTTAAATTGATATATGATTGGGATTGTTTGGTCACACTTGTATTCAACCAAGAGAGCCAAAGCGGCACCTCAACTCTTATCTAGAGGAATCTTGAGGAGATAGTCCAGAGCCCTTCACCGAGAATTTGGCTACACTCTTATGTTATACTTGGTGTGTTTAGCATAATAGTTTTTAGTTTGCATAAATAATTTTAATTCCGCATTAATTCATCATTAGATTAGCTAGTCACCTATTCACCCCCCTCTAGGTGATTTCACCTTGCTCTTGAAAGAGCCATTGATAGTTCATGATGTTAGATTCTAACATTCTAGCATCTAACCACTAACAAGTTAACTTGTAATATCTTCTTTATTTCATGCTCACCTCTACTTGATTTTGATGATCTAATAGTAACTTGCACTTTATTGTGTGGAATGGATGTGTTTGAATGTGAAGAACAATTTCATGTGCCAGGCTTTTTAATACTCTTGAAGGACTGGTGATGGCCAAGGATCCATATAAGACAACTATCACTAAGAGGTTAGCATGTTAGTGTAGCAATTAGTAATTAGTAGCCATAAGTTTTCTTTCATTGTTTTTCTTTCTTTCTTACTTTTTTTTAAAAATTATTTTTAAAATCTTTTTATCATTTTTCTATCTTTGTTTCCATCACTTTCTTCATTCCCACTTAGTTTCATTTCTCCATCCAAATTTTCCTCCACTTTCTACTTTGTTTTCAATCACATTTTTCAAATCATTTCTAAAAGTTTTCGCTTTGTTTCTTGTTTCTTGTTTTCACTTCACCTCTATTTCGTGTTTTGTTTTATCGATTTAACAACGACTCCTCTTTTATTTTCACATCGCCGATTTCATCATCTTCTCCACCTATCACTTCTAGTTTTTTTTCTTTTTCTTTTCTCTTTCTTTAATAAAGAAGAACTTATTAACATACGATGTGAACGGACTGTTAATACTTCTATCATCTCTCGTCCATGTGGATTCGACCCGTTGAGCCAATGCTATAACGAAAGTATCGAGAGAACATTAGCACACATGTTTTTACACTGATTTAAAAATACACGTTTTCATGTGCTGGTTTTATCCTGATCAACAGTGAGGCAGTCAGCTTGTCTCATTTGTTTTCCAGTGGCTATAATTATTTATAAACCTATACATATTCATTTGTACTGAGTTTTTTATATTTTCAACATGTTTTACAACGTTGGACTTATTGGGTTTTTATCTCTATACTTCTCCTATAAATAGGAGTGATTAGAGCGTGTTTTACATACAAGTTTTCAAAAAGATTTTCAATTGTTCAACTCTAAAATCTCTTGTGAAAGTTTACTGTGTTTATCAGTTCTATTTGTATCTAATTTTCTCACACAACCCTGGACTTTCATCTCTACATCTATCCTACATGATCCTTGTATGTAAGAGTATTTTGTTTGTGGTCAAGAATTGATCACAAGTGTTAAATCTTATATTGATTTGGAGGTTGTGATCTTGATCGAGCTTGCGGGCTCGTTTGTTGAAGTTTTCGCAAGAACTTATAAGGGAGCGTAGGTATTGCGGCACCGAGTAATCTTGCGGTATCGGTTCTAATGAAAATCCTTCATTATGGTGAAGGCGGGGAGATATTGCAAGTTACTTGAGCCTCGAAACAATTCTCTTGCATTTTGCGATTGTTTCTCTCTTTCTCTCTCATATTTATTCTTATAATATCTTGCATTATTATAATTGTTTATTCTTATACTTTGATTATTTATGTGGTTGAACTCATTTTAACTAAAAAATCAATTAAACACCTCAACTCTTATTTAAGAGAAATCACGAGGAGAAGTTCAGAGCCCTTCACCGGGTATTACTTCATTTCTTGATTGTGAGTCTAACATTATTTAAGATCTTATTTGTGTAGAGTTTATTGTTGGCTAAGTTTTTAATTTTCACATTGATTAGCATATCACATATTTACCCCCTCTGAGTGATTTTAGTATCAGACACCTGTGTTAACGGCTTCCATAGATAAAATTTCTACAGATAAATACTGAATATAAGATTCTGAAAGTGCAATTTGTGCATGTTCCCAGAAGATGTTCAATTCCTTGATCGCAAAGGAGAAAAAGACTGTCAAAATAGTGGATGGCTTGGCTTACAAAGTCATCGGTATTGGGACAATCAAAGTTACAGGTACAGATGGGACGGTGCGTGCTCTGGAGGCGGACTGATATATCCCAGAAGCATGGTACAATCTAATATCCATATGGTGCTCGACTCAAAGGGATGCCGAATCCAAGTGTAACACGGAGTTGTCACGATTAGCCAAGAAGACAGTGTCATCTTGAAAGGAGAGAAGTGTGGAGGGTATGGAAGATAAAGGAAGGAAACTCGGTTCATGGTAGAGTTTCAATGACAAGCATGAAAGGGAGCTCATCGAAGATGGAGCTTCAAGAAAGACTGCAACGGGATGTGAACTAAATCAAAGTGTTGAAGGAAAGAGAAAGGGTTCAGGTAAAGCCTGAGATGACTGAAGGCATGGTGGTGAATCAGCCAAAAGACCCCTAAGAGAGGGGTCAAGATTAAAGACTTCACGGTATGATTACAATCAAGGAAAGAATCAAAGTAAAATTCTAAATTTCAATGTATTTGCTAAAGGCTTGAAAAACAAGTTAAGGTGGAGATTGTTGTGAATTTGCCTTATTTTCAAGAGAAGATGATCAAAGAGAATCCAATCAAAATTGGAGAAGAAGAAAAACTTGAAAAAGAAGCAAACCAAGAAATTTGTTGCATTCGCCAGGCTTGTTGACTGCACACAATGAGCTGTCGACAGGTCTATCAACAACACTCAACAGAGAGGAAGCGCAGATTAGATTTTCGATAGGCACAACGACCTATCCAACAGGGGCTTATCGACATCAAGTCTATCGACAGCCAAAATCCCAAATTGAATTGTGATTTTCTTTTCGGGCGCGTTCAATTTTCTTTTCTGGTAGACTCCGAATAGAACTCAAATTCTATTCATTAAAATATATGTTTTAAAGATTGAATGGTTTAGAATTGTTTTAAATCAAGGAAATCAACTCCTACAAAGGTTTGATCAAGTTCTTCAGACCTCCAATGATCAAGATCATCTTGTAGTTTGAGTAGGATTTGTATTGTATAACTCTATAAATAAAGGTTGTAACCTAGCATAGGAGAAAAAGGAAGTCAACGCAAAGAGGGGAGTATGTGATAACGCAAAGAGAGAATGAATACTCTTATCGTCTAAAGGGATTCAAAGGAAAGGTGAATACTCTTCTGAAATTCAAGGGGAAGCTTAGATCTTTTGTACCAGTTTATTAATAAAACTCTCTCAAGTTAAAAACTCTCTCAAGTTCTCTCTTCGTGGATGTATGCTAGGTTTGGCCGAACCACGTTCAATTCTCGTATTATTTCTCTTTTGTCTCGGTATTGCTAATTTACTTTACTAGTTTTTTTTTTTGCAAGTATTATATATTGTCACGGTTCTGCAACGTCGATCACGGTCCTGAGCACACACAACAGTTGGTGTCATAACCCGATTATTGATGTGATCTCAACAATTGATATCAGAGCAAGTTCTGTGAACAATTTGAAATTGCATTTTCTGCGGCCTTGACATCAGAATGCAGTCATCACCTGAATCTTATATACTTAGCCTTTCTGAATTTTTTTTTCCTCCCTGGTAGGACATTGCACCAAATATGTAAGATCCAGTTATGTTCACAATTGTTGAATGATCATCATCATTTAACCGACCCTGTTGACCTGATTTGTAACTTATATTTGTTCTGTTCCTTTGTAAGAGGGGAACAAATTCAGTCGGCACGCTGGCTGCCATAACTAGGACCACACAGTCTTTCCAGGCCTTCCTTACTCCCACGAGATTATCATCGTGGCTGGCGAGATATTTGCTTTAAGGTCGGCATAAAAAGATGCACAGCTAGTAACACTATCCACGCGCTGCGCAACTTGAATGAAAATCCGAAAGTCACGTGCCAACCAGCCCGGTCTTATTACATACCACACAACACAAGTTAGAGATATATCAAATTCCACGGACCAACTCAACTCCCTAACTTTTCGGCAAACAACACGAACCAATCGCAATATCGGGAGAACTTGGATTATACAGGAAGTTTCCCACAGCCTTTGAATTTCCAATCAGAGCACCACACAGTAAGCAACTAAACAAAGAAAACAAAGAATACAGGCAATGAAAGCTGACTGACCTCACATATATCAAACTTCTCAATCTTGTAAGCAAGAACAGAACCAAAAAAAAAACCAACAATGAATAAGAGGTTTCATTTAGTACGTCTCCATACAATCTCACTAGTTGATTCCACATATACCCAATTCCGAAATCAAGCAAATCTGAAGCCAAGCACTTAGTGATACTCGAGTGGCGCTGGACACTCCTTCAGTTCCTGCCCTTGATAGTGAATGTCCTGCAATTTCAAACAACTCCAAGTATGATTTTCTCCGATTAAAAATCAATGATATGTTTTAGAAACATCACAATATAGAAAAGAAGCATACCGAAGCGTAGTGATTGACATCACGGTGATGAGCCTCATCAGCCCGAACAACCATTACGACATCGCGCAGAGTTGCATTCTGTGGCAGGCGCCAGTAGTCAATAGCAATTGCCGGGGCAGGACATTCTCAATAGTACCCTTGTCAAGCTCTTTGAGGAACTCAGTATAGGAATGGATAGCCTCCTCTTCGAGATAGCCAGTAACCCGATGGGCAAACTTGGGCGAGATGAGGTAACCCAAGAAGTAGGCATTGAAGAATACTCCCTGTACTGCAATCACAAGAGCACGCTCGTACCATCTGGGCTTTGACACCTCCATAAAGGTCATAAGGTGCATCCGTTCATTCTCAGCTTCTTCCAAGAGCGCCCGGATCCAACCACCACTGTGTTCGAAGCGACGCAAGGATCGGAAGTGAAGGAGCATCCCGCCCACCATTCCAGGCACAGCAGCAACAGTTTCAAGCATCATAGCACGACAACCGTACCTCCTCTGTTCACAGAAAATATATCAGCAACTGTTAGAGAGATGTCTGTTATACTTTGTAGGCTAAATTACTGAAGGTACCTATTAACTTTTCCATAACTTTGCACAAACATATCTATCACATTGAGACTTATGATTCTCAGCTTATGATATCTCTTGACACAAAACGATGCAAAAACCCTTTCTTTCTGACTAAAAAAAACAGAGTATAATGGAAAACGAAATTACTTTTTAAGTTCAATACTAATATTGCAGCCAATCCGGTGTGTGAAAATTTTTGATAGGTTACATTTTCAGTTTAGCCATTCCTCCTCCGTCCCCGATACATATTAGCAAATCGTTAAGGAGATCACTGCATAATTAGAAGGCTAATTAATGATGCAAAATAATGTAAAAACCATTTGTGAACTAAATACAGAAAATAAGCTAGCGAAAGGTGGTTTCACTTGATCTAAATATGTAGATTAATCCGTCATATCAGATTTTGATAGAAATTAGAGGTGCAAAAAGTTTACAGATATTTGAAACAATTTAGAAAAATCATTGAAATAAAAAAGGTCACAAATTTGACACAATTTAGAAACATACACAAATAAGTTGCAACATGAGATGTTTTCAAAGTACACAAGAACAAGAATCAGTATCAGAACTATCACACAATGCCAAAAAAATAACAAATTGCAACATCTATAAATAGCAATCTAAAAGTATCAGAAAATAACAGATTCTAACATTTACAAAGAATCTAAAATTATTACAAGAACAAAATGAAAATGTTAATGTTAATAAATACTAAGAGACTATAAATTAATAGCAATCCCTAAAATCCTTGCAGAAAATTACAATTATGCAATTCATAATTTTTATGAATATTATAGATACTACAACAAATTGCAATATTTAATCTGACAATATTACCATTATGAACCACTAATAAATACTAAGCGGCTATGAAATATTCAAGAGAAAGTTTCCTTTAAAAAATTGTAGAAATTACAATTTGGCTATTCTACATACTATTTATACCAGTTTCCATTAAAAAATAATAGGGAAATACATCAAGACCACGCATTGAGAAACATCATTCATGAGATTCACTAATAGTTAATTAATTATTCATGAAAAATTCACAAAAAAGATAAATTACATCCATGCCACTCTGCATATCTCCCACGTTAAGAAACTAGGAAACGCATCATTTTCTCTCCGGCATGCGTCAGTCAATCAAGTATTTAATTGTGCCCAAATTAGGTAAAAAAAAAGAAAAGACAGTGATTTTAATAATTCTTAATACTGAAAGAAAATATCGGTGGGAAGCCGGAGCGACTTCACTGTCCAGTACGCCAACTTGTCCAAGAACGTGGTCGGAACGTGGTGCTTCTTCAAATCGATCGTCAAATCGGCCTTATACGTCTCCCACGGCTATTTTCCAAAAAAAAATTAAATAAATAAATAAATAAATAAACTTTCTGAGACTAAATCCAAAATAGGAAAGATTATAAAAAAAGAATTCCAATTCTTCGCTTTGCTTACTCTGAAGCAAGACCACCTCCACTCCGTCCCGTCCTCCTTCGCGATCTTCGCCGGGCTGATCCCCCAGTAACTCGCCAGCGCCTTGCGCTCACCAGCAGGCACCGCAGCCGCTTCTTTCTTCGCCTCGCCTTTTTCCTCACCCCTGACCGCCGCCGTCGGAGTGGCCGCGGTGCTCGCGAATCTCACCGGAAAAGCCCTAATCCACACCGCCGGCGAACTCACCGGCGAGAGACCATAACTTCCGGCGAGGAGAGCACTGCCGCGTCCAACCGCCACCGGCCGACCCAACGCCGAGGTGGAGAAGAGGCGCGGGCCGACTTGCTTCAAGAGACTCGAGCGCGCGATTCGAGTGGAACACAACATTGCTATTGAGATCAGAGATCCAAGAATTTGGGTGTTTATATTTTTCTTTCTTCTTCTTTGTACTTTATGCTTTCCTGAACGTGGCTTGGGAGCGGGGGTCAATGATGTCCTTTTATACGGGGAAGAGAGAAAAGGATCATTTTTCTGATTTAGGTCAGTTCGTGTGCTCCCGTCACTCGCGGTGACATTACCCCTTTTAACGGAGGTCTTGTCGCTGCGTGTCTGCAGTATTTCAAATCACGTGATCTGATTCAAATTGACTGCATGTGACGAGACCCCGAGCCACACTTCCCTCGCTCGTCACGGTTGGAATCTTCGAGTATGATAACTCGCGGATGAGTTTTAACGGGGATGGATATCACCGTTTCACGAGATCAATCACAGCGGCGGAGGAACTGGATTAGCACAGTAGCGCGAGTAATGATACCGCGACATGAGGATTTCTTGAGAAGCAAGTCAAAAGACTCAAGCCGTCCGCGCCGCCGGCGTGGAAGTCAGAGGGCCCGCGACGTGGGGGTCTCCACGCGTTCTACACGAGGCGTTGAAGCGTGGCGCTGTTTCTCGCCTTGTTTCGGGGCTTAAAATAAATAAATTAAATGCGACGAATAGTTGAAGTCAGATTTCATAGGTAAAAGATCGATGAGAGTAAATTTGGAGTTTGATGTTCAAGTTTTCTTGTTGCAGCAAGCTATGGAAATTTTGAGCTTTGATTTTCTGTACGTTGATGTGTGCTGAAAATTCTAAGCTAAAATAAAGAAGAGTCCTATTACAAAATAATCGTGTTCACGTAGCACAAAGACTATTTGTGATTGAAGTTTCTTAGTCTTCGTCCACCTGTGCATTGTTGGAAACTATAATAATATGTCCACACTGTTCCTGTGAAAAAATATGAGGTCGTTTGTGGACCGAGTAAACAGGTTGATTGCTACCTTGAGGATAACACTAGCAAGTAGCTCGCACACAACTTCAGGGAGACGGGAGCTGGGCATAGTTGAAATCCCTCTCATAATTTAGTTAGATTCAGAATAACAACATTAAGTGACAGATAAGTAACCAGGTGAACGTCAAGCTCTTCTAGAACTCTTCTCTTTGGATCACAAATAGACTAGCACAACTCCTATCCAATGATATCTCAAAGAGACTTAGATAAAAACTTAGACGCAGCAAGTTGGTAGAAGAGTTGAACTCTTTGTAAATCTTTTTAAGCCGAAAATTTTTCGACCCCTCTTCAATAGCAAACTAAGCTATTTATAGGGGTTTCAAATGTAAAACTGTCGCCTAAAAACTCTCCATAATGGCGTTAACTCCCCTCATTACATGGGCAATACTTGACCCAGTAATGAGGGTAGTTATAACTGAGATGTAGAGCTCCTTTCCAGTTGAAATGCGAGCTTGAGCTCTACGTTTAGCCGTCGAAGTAACGCTAGACGCGGGTTTTGAGCTCTGCGTTTGAGCGTCGTGGTGATGTTGCAACGTGAGCCACAAACTTTGTTCCTTATTGGTATGACATTAAACGCGTGCCTCGAGCTTCACGTCTGAGATACGGGCTTCAAGCTCTTGTCTGAGCACTACAGTAGTGCTGAGACGCGGGCTTCGAGCACTGCGTCTGGGATTGCAGCGGTGTTGAGACGTGGGCTTGAGCTCTGCGTCTTGACATTGGAGGGATGCTGAGGCGCAGGCTTCGAGCCCTATGTCTTAGTATTGCACGAGTGGCTTTGATTACCCTCGCGTCTGAAGCTGGACTGTTATCTGATGACTTGTCTTCAGTGATTTTAGACAGTTTACACCCGCGATGAGAGAAGGTAACAGGGGAGGCCAAAATCCTTTAGCCCCTTCACTTCTGGTAGACTCTAATTTTCAAAGGATCTCGATTTGATTGGTGAGCTGATTCTAAACATGGGTCACCATGTCTCATTCAAGAGCGGCCTTCTTGCGTTCGTGAATCACCTCTGCCCGTTACTCGCCAAACTACTTTAGAGGCTGGTGAGCATTCGGAGGAGCTGACTTTCAGCAAAGAGCCGAGCCTCTTGCACGTTGGCTTTAGCTCTTAGGTCAGTATGTGGGGAGGGCTGACCTTCTCGGCGTCTTCGATGAGTACTTCGTGATGAGGAAGATGGTCGTTAGTGGGCCCTGTGCCCCTGTCAGCCATCGACTTAGCCTTCGAGGCGGCTGAGGTAGTGGCTTGGGAGGTATTCTTTCTTGAGGGGGCCATTTCTCTGTAACGAGGCTTTTTGAGGAGGGATGTTTGGAAAAAGGAGATGATATCTTGAGTGTAGAATCAAGAACTCTTAAAGAAACACCAAAATTTAAAGGTAAATTCCTCGGGAGAATTTACCTACACTTAATTCGTAAGAAGGAAAGTAGAGCAATGCAAACACCAAGAAATTTATGTGAAAACCCATAGAGGAAAAAAATCACGGCGCAAAGAGAGAGATTCCACTAAATCAGAGAGTTTAAAAAGAGTTCTCAGCACTCTATTATAGATTTAATTGTTTAGGGTTCCTTCCTTTGCAAAGGAGGAGGAGATTGACTTTATAGCTAAGGGATAACAAGCTGAATCATCGCCTCTAAGATTTTCCTTCTGGATCTGCTCATAATCATAACAGCATGTAACGCCTCAGCAGTAATTGATTTGAGTGGCGCATAATTGTCGGGGTCATGTTGGCCGACGAAGATTGAAGTACAGATCCGTATCCATATCCTCACGTGCATATGATTGTAATCGTTCTGGCAGCCAGGTGGTCGAGTGAAATGTGTTGGATGAGACCGAGTCTGTGATCCCATGATCCGCTAGACTTGTCAGGTGTCGCAATATTTCAAAGAGTCATAATTTTTGCCTATATATATATATATATATATATATATATATATATATATATCACACTCTCCTTCCTCCACGAATGTATACAACACATAAACATCACCAATAACTCTGTGTAGAGGTTAATTTCTCGGCAAAATTTATCTACACTCAATTTGTAAGAGGAAAAATGGAGCAATGAAACCCCAGAGAATTTACATGAAAAACCCACAGAGAGAAAAATGACGATGCAAAGAGAGAGATTTCACTAAATCAGAGAGATTACAAGGAGTTCTCAGCACTATATTATAGATTCAATTCTCTTGGGTTCGATCCCTTACAAAAGAGGAAGAGATCAACTTTTATAACCGAAGGATAGCGAGCTGAGTCATGGCCTCCGAGAGTTTCACCTCTGGATCTGTCCACGATCGTAACTGCATATAACGCCTAAGCCGTAATTGGTTTGAGTGGCGCGTGATTGTTGGGATCGTATTGGCTGGCGAAGATTGTGGTCCAAATCCGCATCCATAGCCCCACGTGCCTAGTGATTGTAACCACTATAACAATCAGATGGTCTGGTGAGATCTATTGGATGAAACTTGAGTCTGTGATCTATGATATGCTAGACTTAACGATATCACAATCTTGCAAGGTGTCATAATTTTGACCATTACACTCCGTCAGTTGCTCCGTCAATTCATCACTCACATACATACAATTCACATCCATATCACACATACCATAATTATCAATATGCATATAGATAGTAACAAAAAATAATCAACCCAAAAAATAGAATTCATTACTCGTCATATATTTGGAACTTCGGGGGATAACGTTGTATCTGATATTTCAATAGAAAATTTGTATACACGATTCTTTAATATTTTTATATTAATTATTCATAATTCATTATCAAAATTCACAACTGGGCTTAACAACACTTTATTTCATTCAAATCAAGATCCACATATTAGTACTATAATAATTCCAATTGATAGCTTAATACAAATATTGGTTTATCACAAACTTAATCCTTATACCACTATATGCAATATCCTCACACAAGGCTAACATAATACAATTTACATTGTTATTAATTAGGAAAAAAATTCAAGTTACGTAGCACATTCTTACTAAATCACAAATCTAGAATTCCCGTTTCATACATGTCCTGTAATAACACAATTATCATCCAATAACCGGATCGTTGTCATAATACACTGGTGGATACGTGTTCATGCCACATATTAACACAATCATTACATATAGGATTAATATCCTAACTTAATCAATACAAATCACCAGTTGACCAATAGTTTCATATTGATTTCTTATTTGGTTAAGCAAAAAAGAATCTCGGGTTAATACAATTTCATGCGGACTACCAACTAATCTAAATTCCCATTTTACCCCTGCTAACCAAGCATGCACCGAAATCATACGCAATAGGATATTATTATTACTAATTATATGTAATCCACTAATTACGTTCCCATTTATTAAATTAATGTAGTTTACTCACAAAATTGCCAATCTCCGGTTTTCGAATCGCTGTCACCTACCCTTAGCATAAAATTTCCTAACAAAGAATTAAATTAATTGAGTATTAATTACAAAAAATTTCCCTCTAGAATTGTTAAGAAATTATTAGAGATTTATACCTCAATTTGACCAAAATTTGCGCGTTATGCACGCCTGCGTGCGTACTAGTGCCACACTTCCTGTTGTCGTCTCCCTGGTGCTGCCGCCGGCCTGTTGGTGGCCGCTGTCCCCTTGTGCACCCCTGGGCTAGGGTTAGTGTTAATGATATCTAGTGAGAGAGGGAGTTGGGGGAAGAAGGAGAGGGTGTTTGTGAGAGAGAGAGAGAGAGAGAGAGAGAGAGAGAGAGAGAGAGAGAATTGAGGGTGAGTGAGAAAGAAAGGGAGGTGGATGGCCGCTGTGCTGTGCTACCGCTGGCCTGCAGGATAGAGGGAAAGGGAGAGAGTGAGTTAATGATGGTGAGGGGAGAGTAAGAGAGAGTTGAGGGGGCCTGGTGGTTGTGCTACCGTCGACCAACAGGGCAAAGGGGAGAGGGAGAATTCAAGGGAGATGGTTGTTGTTGGGGGGGGGGGGGGGGGGGGGGGGGGGTGGGTTGGGGGAGAGCAGGGGGGAGAGAGAGAGAGATAGAGAGAGAGAGAGAGAGAGAGAGAGAGAGATGAAGAGGAAAAATGAGAATTTTCCCCCCAAAATCTCCTTTACTTCCTAATAACTTCCACACACTTTCAAATGCCACTCGTCATCTACTCTGAAACATTTAGGTTAAAATATTACTTAGTGGGGTACATCGTATTGTGTATATATACACACAAGTATACACACTCTTATACATGAGTATAGATGAAATTAATACACATACAATTATAATTCTTGAATCATTAAATAAGTATTTCAAAATTTATATTAAATTAAAATTACAAAAATCACCGCATTAATTATTATTACCAAGAATTAAAATAAAAAATTAGGATATTGTTTATGATAAAATAATCCAGACGGTACACAGTTGGTCTCCTAATATGATTGGAATACAAGGTTAAACCCGAGATACGGATATAATATGAAATAAACCCGCAATATACATCGATAAATACCCTATTGACTCTCATTAAAAGGGTATGTTTTGCAAGCTCTAGAACAGAAAACAAGATTTACTTTCCACCGCTATGCAAAAAACCCAGCCTTAAATAAAGAGAAGATCTAATCTTGAGTGTCTTCATTCTCTTGTAGTTGGAATTAGAATTGTTGTAACTTTTCGTTGATTTAAGGAAATTTTGCAATTCTCCCTTTCAAATTTTCTCCTAGTACAAGAGATGGTGACTCTGCTGGGGACTACTTTCCTACTGATGAGCAAGTTGTGATGCAAGGTGACATCAATTTTATAGAAAAACGGTCAAGTCACTTGTCGTAAAATTCGATGAGGCAAAGTACGAAGGGTTTCTCTCTTCTGGCTCCAAGAGCCCCAGGGTGGCGCGGCAATACCGCAGGATCTCCTCAGAGATCCGCTCCCAAGTCTCTCTGGAGACTTCTCCAAAGATGACCTACGCAAAACAGCGCCATTTCTGGCCGCGTCGCGTGCGTGGCCCGCGTTAACGTCTCCTACGAGACCTGCGAGGCCAACGTCGTTGAAAACTAATCTTGCCACACCCCTCCTCTCAACATTCCTTAGCTCCAGATTACCAGGGGTTCCCAACAACCATGAAGTGTAACCAGAAGTTGAAGATCGACAAAGGCGTCGCGCACGTCGAAAACAGATGAAAGAAGCTGAAAAAATCATCTGTCCAGCAGATACAGGACACGAGGCTCAGGCCCGCATCCCTTCTGAACTGCAAGAGACGCGCGAAGTTTGCGTCTGGATACCAAAATGCAAACCTCAAGAGGCTCGCGTTTCTGAAGCTCTACCTCAAAGACGCGATGTTCAGCAACGCAAGATTCGTATCTCTTCTCAGAGACACGAGACTTGTGTCTCTACGTCAGAACGCGGGACTTATGAAGTTCACATTTCTCAATTGTTGCCAGGGAAACAAGTCAATCAGCAACGCGAGGTCCGCGTCTCTTCTCAGCAAAGGCACAAGACCCGCATCTCAAAGCCAAAATACGAGAGCCGCGTCTGTTCTAAAGAACGTAAACTCCGAGTCTTTGAGCCCTGCGCCCCTGAGACTTGCGTCTTGGAGTTGCGATGCAAGGTTAACATTCGCTTTCTGACGGCTAAGGTCAAAAGGGAGCTGAAATGTCCTCGTCCTCAAAGAGACTTGAGGCTGGTCTCTTCGATCCCTCCGACGGATCTAAGGGACTACTTGACAAAGAAGAAGAGTGTTCATCAAATCACTCTACAATGCTGTTGTGAACGGCTCATCATAGCGATGCTCTCTGAATGCCACTGCAGCTCGCATGTAAGCAAACAGTCGGTGTTCAATCAGTTATCATCTATGTCAGTCTCCCGCTCCGCCAAAAGGCGTCGCTCTCACACAAGGAGAACCTTCTCTGATGCAGAGTACCCTGAAGTTACTATGAATATGGTGGGTTCAAGCACTATGCCAAGTAGAACTAAGGGGAAGCAGTAAATAGTCAGCTTTGACGAGTCTGACACCGAGCCGGAAGAAGTGTATCGGCATACACACACTCGAATTAGCATAATAGCTCCAGTGGACTACAATGCCTTAGCCCGGGGCATGGAAGTAAGTGAATCACACTCTGCCATCGCAGAATCACAGGTCTCCAACTCTTCTGTAGAGAAAGAAGCCTTCGCATATATGTCAATCACTCTTGAAGAAATAGCCAGGCGCTTTGAACAGTAACTCAGGCCCAGAGGGAGAAATTCGATATGATTCGTGTTCAACAAAAAATCTATCGACAACATCAAGCAGATGCTTCACAATTGCTTGAGGACAAAAAGAATAAGCCGAAGGCCAAGGAGCCTTCCAAGAAATCTAAGGGCAAATGGAAGGAAGGGGAAAGCTCATCTTCTGCACATACCGAGGAGGAGGAGAGTTCCAACTCTGAGTCATCCAAGTCTCTATCTAAGAGAGGCAATTCAGAGAATGGGAGCATCCATTTCAAAAGGATGAGCAAAACTGGAATAATGTCTTGAAGCCCTCACTAATTGGAAAGGCCTCCAGGAAGCAGGAGTGCTCCAGCCATACCCGGCTGAGTGAGATCTTGTCCTATACCCTCCTAAATTCAAAACCTCCGACCTTACAGACCTTTGACGGCAAGGGTGTAAGTCACCTAGAGGGGGGTGAATAGGTGACAAGCTAATCTAATGCACAACAATGTGGAATTAAAACTAATTATGCAAGCTAAAAACTATTACGCAAACACACAAAGTATAACACAAGGAGTGTAGCCGAATTTCCGATGAAGGGTTCTGAATTTTTCTTAAGATCCTCTAGATTAAGAGTTGAGGTGCCACTATGAGTCTCTTGGTTGAATACAAGTGTGAGCAAACAATCTCATGCATATATCAATTAAGCACAATGAATATCAAGCAAGTAAAATATATAAACAATAAAAACATGCAAGATATAAAGACAAGTGAGAGAGAGATGAGCAATCGCAAACACAGGAGATTTGCTTCGAGGTTCGAGTACACTAGTTCTATGTCGCAGCCTTCAACACTATAAAGGATTTCTACTATAATCGATCTCGCAAGATCACTCGGTGCAGCAACACCAACAATGAGCTCCCTCAAGAACTCTTGGACCCGCAAGTCCCTCACTTGTTCCTGCAAGAACAACACATGCAAGCACACTAGCTTGCCGAGGCTACATCTCTACAATGAGCTCCCACAAGAACTCTACACACCGCAAACCCACAAGTTCACCTCCTCAAATACAAAGATGAAATCTTGGTGATCTCTATACTTTGATCACCAAAAATAACTCTCACAATAAGTATTCTAAAGGATGAATTTAGCAATGAGAAGCTCAAGCTTGGGTGAGGAAACAAGGTAGATTGAGCGTTGGAAAACTCAAGAAATCTCTATTGAAAATACTCTTAAAAACACTCCTTTTGATATGGAAGTTTTAGCCCAAAAACATGTGGAGAAAAATCCTAAGAGATATGGGACAAACTGGCTCTAAAACTTCTCCAAAATCTTTTTTAAAACTAGCCAAGAGAACCCCCTTTTATAGGGTTTAGAAAACTAGCCATTGGGCTCAGTTTTCCGGCCAAACTAAGCTGTTGGTCGACGGCTAACGGTCATTTTTATAACCATTGGGATTGCTGGTCGACCGCCCGATCGACGCACCCAGGTCTTAGACTATCAGTCGACCGACAGGTTGACCGAGGCAAGAACCAGAGAGCATTGCTCTCTGGCCGGTCGACCGCTCGGTCCACAGGGGCCAGATCCAGAGAGTGAACTCTCTAGATCGGTCGATCGCCCGGTCGACCGGCCCTCAAGCCAGGCTGTGCATGTTTCTGTGCATATCGGTTGACCGCTCGGTTGAGGTGGTCGACCGACCTCATGTTCGGCCAACCGATCGATCGACCGCCAGAAGCCCAGGTCTGGATATGTATAGGGATGAAAACTTGGTCATATAATATCCTATAAAATCCCATATAAAATTTACAAAAATAAGTTCATTGAAATACTTTGAAGTACAAATATGTGTGATAAAAAAATCAACAAATATTATAAATTATTTGAATCATTTTTGTGATATAAAAATTAAACTTTAAAAAAATCGGTATTTTTCAAAATCAAACTTTTAAATGAAAAACTGATTTTTTCAAACTTGTTCAAATACAAAAACAAGATATTTAAAACTCATTTGAAGCGTAGTGTGTATGGATATGATCCAATACACATATAAGATAAAATATCTATGTTTTTGACTATAAGCACTAAATAAAGTTTGACTTTAACAAAACTTAAACACATGATATAAAACTCATCAAAAGAAGTTTCTTAAACAATATGAAGCATCAATGTGTATGGATGAAATCTAATACACATATAAACCATGTAAACTTGTTTTGATGAAATCTAATCTAATCATGAAACATAAAGATGTATACTTTGAAGCACAAAATCAAAACGGTATTTTCTAAAATCAAAACTATTTTATGGAAACACTTATAAATTTTGTGTCTGTATATGAACTTAAGCAATCACAACTAATCTATCCTTTACATTTTATCTAAAAATAAAATCTTAACACTTACAAATATGACACAAGTCTTGAAAATCTTCTCTTTGAAAATCTTCTTCTCCATCTTGACTTGGTCCATACTTTGATCTAAAGAGCTACTTCTCCATCTTGACTTGGTCCAAACTTTGATCTAAAGAGCTAGAATCCTCTTGAGTACTTGATACGATCTTTGAAGCGCGTGCTCTTGAATCAACACGTGCTAGCTTTAAAACTTGACTTCGACTCATTTGTTGAAGTTAAAACACCGATTAAGATTAGAAAATCTAAAACTTATAAACACGAGATCATTAATTCTATAACTACATGAGTTAATCATCATTAAAATTAGAGTGATGGGTCTTTGGCCAACAGTCTCCCCCTTTTTGATGATGACAAAACTCATGGAGTTATATATACATGGATTAAAGATAAGCTTCATAGAAGCTCCCCCTTAACTCATGCATAATAAATAAACAAATAGATATTCAATGAAGGCTCATAACTAAACACAAATATATGCATAAACAATAAATATTAAGCATGCATATATAAACTCTCTAAATTCTTCTTCTCATTTTTGTCAACTTATCAATAAAGAGGTGAAGACAAATAAACAAGAAAGATATATATGTGATATACATTCATGAAGAGGAAAGACGTTAAATTAGCTCCCCATGCATACATGCATTACATGGAGAAGGGATGACTAGACCCTAACCTACATAAAGTATGATGTATAATGTATAAGTAGAGGTGTTAAGCTCTCCCTACACACGTGTATTATATAAAGAAGAGAGGTCAAACTCCTCAATAAGTAAAATACACTCAACATGATCCTCATTATATAGAGGAGATGTTAAGTTCCCCTTGCATATAGACAAAACATATCAACAAATTTTGAAAACAATTTTGATACCACTTCAAATAAAATTTTAAAATTTTTTGTAGTGAACAAAATAAATTTTGATGCAATTTAAATCAAATTGCAGTTGACAAAATAAATGTTGGTAGTACTTTCAGATAAACAAAATTATTAAGATACCAATAGTAGATTTTGATACCAATAGACAGTGAAATATGAAGTATGAAACCAATTGTAAGTTTTTGATACCAATTGAAGGTAAAACATGAAATACATTTTGATACCAAAAGAAATACCAATTGAAATCAATGCATAAGCTTATAGAGATACCAATTAATATTTAAAAATAATTCAATTTTAGTATAAACCTTTTGTTCTTAAAATAAAATGTGTCATTGTAAAATAAGTACAGTCTAAATCACATATATGTATGTATGAAAATAGAAATACCACTTGAAATTTGGTGCATACATATATAGAAACCAAAATATGAGTATATAAAATGAATAGATCATGAAAATTATGTATAACTCATAATTACCACCCTATTCATGCACATATTGAAATCACCTAGAGGTGGGTGAATAGGTGATTATGCTAATCAATGCACAAATTTAAAATGTTATGATGCAACGATCACCCGAAACAAGATTAGAAGCCGAATACCCCGTGAAGGGCTCTGAACTCCTTCCTCGTGATTCCTCTAGATAAGAGTTTGAGGTGCGCAATGCAATCTTGTTGTATGAGTATTGATCGATAATAAAGCAATGAATATAAAGCAAGTAAATAACACAAATAAACCAATCGCAAACACTGAGATTTGTTTCGAGGTTCGAGCACCCAGCTCTACGTCCCCGCCTTCACCCAGAAGGATTTTTAAACCACTATAACTTTCACAAAGAATTATAACAACAAGGGAGCACCCAACTCCTCTATCACACTCCTCTAGTCCAGAGGTAGTGGAGCCACAAATACAAGAATATCTTGGTGATCAAAAGACCACAAACCCTCTTTTGAAAAACTTTTTTCCTTACAAAAACCCTAGAGAATAATATGTAGGATTGAAGCTCAATTTTTGTAAGTGAAAAAGAAAATAAAATTGAAGAGAGTTTTGAATCAAAAACTTTAGTGAAAAGAGAGAATTTTGAGCACAAAAACTGAGAGCAAAAACTTCTTTTGAAAGACTTAAACTTGATTTCTTTTGCAAAGGATTATTGTAATCTCTTCAACCCTAATCATCCCTATTTATAGGATAGAGGTAGGGATTAAAAGGTAAACTGTTATAAAGAATAATTAGGAAAGATTAGACCTAAATTCAGCCCTAAAAATCGTTTGGAGAAGAAAACATGTTTTAAAACGTGTTTAAAAAACTAACCGTTAAGGCTGAAAATCAGCTCATGGTCGACTGGCTGGTCGATCGGTTTTGAAAAAATATAACTGTTGCCAGCCCACGGTCGACCGCCTGGTCGACCGTCTCAAACAGAGACATAGGTGCTTTCAGTCGGCCGAAGCTCGGTCGACCGACATGGGTTCCGGTCGACCGCCTGGTCGACTGGGAAACGTGCGCACATGCACGCACCCAACGGTCAGAACTGCGGTCGACCGCCCGGTCAGCCGTTCTCTGACCTGAAAAAAGCTGGTCGACCGCAACTGGCCAAAACAGTTTCTTTGAAAATAGTTTTGAAGATCTTAATAATTTTCAAATTAATTTTGATCAAGACTTGGTATACTATATAAAATAGAGTTTGTAAGTATTAGAATATGTTTATAAAAATATCTTATATATAGGAGAAATTTCTTTAGAAAAATCATGTGCAAAATCTTGTGTGTGGGGAATATTGAGCTTCAACACTATACACTATCCTTTAACAAACTAAAAATTATAAAAACTAAGAAAGGAAATCTCTGAGTCGCGTTACACCAAGCTAGAGCCTTCTCTCTATAAAAACGTCCTCTTGTGCCATTTGCCTTTTAGCATCATAATCCTTGTAATATGCTTAAAAGGCCATCATGATTAGTACAAACCTGAAACTCATACTAAACAACTTATTAGTATCAAATAGCTTCTATGTGTTTTGTTATCATCAAAACTTAAACAAATAGAGAGTGTAACCTTTTGGGCCAACACATATTTGAAAGATATTCTTAAAAGCATACAGGGCATGGTCGCCCATCCAACCACCCTTTGGAAGGAAGGGTTTTCAAAAATATGATTTGAAAATATTTTAACATATTTAAAAACTCTACCAATTGAAGAATACAAAACTAGTTTTATGATAAATTTGAAAACCAGTACGAAATCCTTTAAGTAAGGAATAAAACAAATATATATTTTATAATATATGAAAACTACACGAGATCGACGCTCAAAAATCTATGAAGCACATGTAGGCTCATGACTCAAAATCATGAGTAAACAAAAGTTATATGGAGTGTACAAAAGTCATGTAAGAACCATATACATGAAAATAAGGCAATTAGGCTTAATAAATGAAAATTCTTTTTTATAAACATGTAAATCATCAAAACTAAAATTTTCATCAAAACTAAACAAGCATCAAGGTATATGTATGTTTTGTCGAAAACTAAAAGTATAAATACATATCCCAAATATAAACGAGTCCAAAATAGAATTTTGCATGAAGGCAAATGACTCAAGGATATGCATATATATCTATTAGTTTTAGACAAAAATCAGCTATACATGAAGCTAAACATGTACAAAAATAGGAAAAATAAGTATAAATGAAGGAATCATCAAAACTAGGTTATATATGTACATGTAATGAATACAAATGAGCATGAAGTATAAACATATAATAATCAAGTGTAACTCACTACTTGTACAAGTATAAGCACAAGTTTTAATGAAAATTGCATCTAAACATGTAATCACCACATGAAGTATAAAAAAATATGATCATTTAATATAATGAACATTAAAATCATGACATGCTAAAAATATTAATACAAAAGCATGTAAACATAAATAGGGAGTTAGAGATAGTTACCAAAACTAATGCATCAATCTCTAGGTCTCTAAAACATGGTGGTCCTTCCACCAATTTTATTGATAGCGATGCATCAATTTGGTATGTCCATCTAACTCATGCATCCACCACCAAGGCACCATCCCTCTCACGTCATGTGAGAGCCACACCTACATCAAAAATAAGAGGTGAGAATTTTGGTATTCATATCTTTTTGGGTCCATGAGGGTTAGAAACAATTGAAACTCAAACATTATTATTTGCAAATTTTAAAGAATTTATCTTATCAAAATAAAATTTGCAAGTGACCTTTACAACGACAATGTATACAAGTATACACTCTAGCATACAAATGAGAATGATGTGCACTAATATGATGTGCATGAGGTGTATGTCGTGGAGTATGTGCATGATATGTAAAGCTTGTTTCTTTTGAAACAAAATTTCCAATGTAGAATGGTTAAATGCACAATTGCTCAAAGTTGAACTCAAATAATCAATCCTTTTTTTCAAGACATGAATCTCATTTTATCACAACAAGGTGCAACATTATTAGTATGAGAGACATTGCAAGAATGAGAATCAAGATTATTTTTCTTTTAGAAATATTTTCTTTTTCTTTTAAGATAATTTTCCTTTTCAAAGAGTTATTTTTATTTAAAATAATTTCCTTTTCCTATTCCAAAAAATAATTCTCTTTTTCAAAGAATTATTTTCTTCACAATATTATTTAATTTTGAAGACAAGGAAACATTCTCCTTTTTCAAAAATTCGTTTTCCATCAACAAAGTTTTATTTTCTTTTAAAACTAAGTCTTTTTCATCTTTAAACAAATCATATTTTTGAAGAAGTTTTTGACAAAAAAAAATGCAAACTCATCATAAGGCATGTCAATATCTTTTTCTATCTTGGATTCAGAATTTACCTCAAGGGGGTCATCCTCTTGGACCATGTAGCACATATTGAAAGTAGCACTTCCATCATCCGAGTCATTCTCCATATTGTATTGCTTTTGTTCACCAAGGGAGATAAGGGTGTTCCATACAACAAAAGCCGAATCAAAGTTAGCAACCCAAAATAAATATTCATCATTTAGGGTACTCTTTATAGCATGGGTAGCTTTTGTGTTAGCTTCAAGATGTTTGCCATTAATAAAATATGAATTCTTAATACTGACAAAATAGACATAAATTCCTAAGGCCTTGAGATACATGGACATCTTAACTTTTCAAGTTTGGAGGTTTAGAATGTCAAGCATAGGAGGTGTCATGAAATCTAAATGTGTGTGTACAAATATTGTGATTAGCTAAAATTAGGATCTTTACCTCTAGGTTGTTAGACCCAAATCAAGAGCACTAAGCTCTAATACCAATTGTAAGTCACCTAAAGGAGGGTGAATAAGTGATAAGCTAATCTAATGCACAACAATGCAGAATTAAAACTAATTATGCAAACTAAAAACTATTACGCATACACACAAAGTATAACACAAGAAGTGTAGCCGAATTCCTGGTGAAGGGCTCTAGACTATCTCCTCAAGATTCCTTTAGATTAAGAGTTGAGATGCCACTATGACTCTCTTGGTTGAATACAAGTGTGAGCAAATAATACCAAACATATATCAATTAAGCATAAAGAATATCAAGCAAGTAAAATATATAAACAATAAGCACATGCAAGATATAAAGACAAGTGAGAGAGAGATGAGCAATCGCAAACACAGGAGATTTGTTTCGAGGTTCGAACACACTAGCTCTATATCCCCACCTTCAACACTATGAAGGATTTCCACTAGAATCGATTCCGCAAGATAACTCGTTGCTGCAACACCTACAATGAGCTCCCTTGAGAACACTTGGACCCGCAAGTCCCTCACTTGTTCCTGCAAGAACAACACACGCAAGCATACTAGATTGCTGAGGCCGCACCTCTACAATGAGCTTCCTCAAGAACTCTACACACCGCGAACCCACAAGTTCGCCTCCTTAATTACAAAGATGAAACCTTGGTCATCTCTACACTTTGGTCACCAAAAACAACTCTTATAACAAGTATCCTATAGAATGAATTTAGCAATGAGAAGCTCAAGGTTGTGTGAGAAAATGAGGTAGATTGAGTGGTGAACAACGCAAGAAATCTCTTTTGAAAATACTCTTAAAAACTCTCCTGTTGATATGGAAGTTTTAGCCTAAAAATATGTGGAGAAAAACCTTAAGATAGATAGGAAAAACTGGCTTTAAAACTTATTCAAAATCTTGTCTAAAATTGGCCAAGAGAACCCCCTTTTATAGAATTCAGAAGACAAGCCGTTGGGCTCAGTTTTCTGGCCAAATTGAGCTGTCGGTCGACCGGCCAATGGTCATTTTTATGACCGTTGTGGTTTCCAGTCGACCGCCCGGTCGATCGCACTCAGGTCTTGAACTTTCGGTCGACCGAGGAAGGAACCAGAGAGCATTGCTCTATGGCCGGTCGACCGCTCGGTCGACTGGGGCCATATCCAGAGAGTGAACTCTCTGGATCGGTCGACCGGCCCTTAAGCCAGGCTATGTGCATGTTTTTGTGAACATCGGTCGATCGACCTCTTATTCGGTCGACCGGTTGGTCGACCGTCAGAAGCCCAGGTCTGGATATGTATAAGGATGAAAACTTGACTTATAATATCCTATAAAATCCCATAAAATCACATAAAATTCACAGAAATAAGTTCATTGAAATACCTTGAAGTACAAATATGTATGATCAAAAATCAACACATATTACAAACTATTTGAACCATTTTTGTGATATAGAAATTAAGCTTTAAACAATAATCAGTATTTTCAAAATCAAACTTTTAAATGAAAAACCGATTTTTTCAAAACTTATCCAAGTACAAAAACAAGATATTTAAAATTCATTTGAACTATAGTGTGTGTGGATATGATCCAATACACATATAAGATGAAATATCTATGTTTTTGACTATAAGCACTAAACAAAGTTTTGATTTTAACAATACTTAAACACATACTATAAAACTCATCAAGAGAAGTTTTTTAAAGAATATGAAGCATCAATGTGTATGGATGAAATCCAATATATAAATAAACCATGTAAACTTGTTTTGATGAAATCTAATCATGAAATATAAATATGTATACTTTGAAGCATAAAACTAAAACGGTATTTTCTAAAATCAAAACTATTTTATGAAGACACATATAAATTTTGTGTATGTGTATATGAGCTTGAGCAATCCACAATTAATCTATCCTTTACATTTTATCTAAAAATAAAATCTTAACACTTACAAACACGACACAAGTCTTAAAAATCTTCTCTTTGAAAATCTTCTTCTCCATCTTGACTTGGTCCAAACCTTAATCTAAAGAACTAGGCTCCTCTTGAGTACTTGATGCGATCTTTGAAGCGCAAGCTGTTGAATCAACACATGCTAGTTTTAAAACTTGACCTCGAATCTTTTGTAGAAGCTAAATTGCCGACTATGATTTTGATAGAAAATTTGAAACTTATAAACATAAGATCATTAGTACTATAACTATATGAGTTAATCATCATTAAAATTAGAGTGATAGTCTTTTGAGCCAACAAGGGGATCACCGAACCATCACATATGCTACTTCAAATCTCAGACAGGGAATGAACTATCAATGATGCCATCTTGGAACGTTTGTTCATCGGCACCCTGAAAGGGTTGCTTTTGAATGGTTCATGAAGCTCTCAGAAGGTTCTATCAAGAACTGGGGTGATCTAGAGAAGCTTTTTCTCGCCCGTTTCTTCGAAAATGATTTGAAAATTACCATGACAACTCTCCTAGCGACAAAACAACGAAAAGGAGAGTCAGTTAAAGTATTTATGGAGAGATTTTGGAATATGACACTCTGATGTCCTAGCGGTATGACCCAGGCCACTTTGGTGGAAACATGCTGCCACAATTTATAAACCTCACTCCTAACTCAGATAGGAGTAGCTGAAAATCGTACCTGGAAGTAGTTGGTCCGGCAAGGCGAACAGACAGAGGAGATTGTCGCCAAGGTTAAGGCAAAAAACAAGCCCAGACCCGAGAAGCCGACAAGGTGCGCGCCAGAAACGTCTTTCCAAGTTAAAAGGAAGGACACATTGGCGACAGAGACGAAGTCTCCCTCTAAACCCCAACCAGCTAGAGGGGGTAGCTCCTCAAGCTAGCTGATCGGTCACATATATTGCATACGTATTGTCACATTTTCATGCTTATTATCTAAATAAATCATATTAATAAGTCTTATTGTTCTTTATAAAATGCAGGCCCATTGCTAAAGGATAGGCCAGAGAAACGAGCCCAAAAGCCCATTTAATTCAGAATAAATTCGAAATCAGGGAATCAAGGCAAATCTTGGCATATCACAGAGGTTGAAAACCGCTTGAAATGAATCCTCCTAAATCAAGCGATTGAAGCCAACAAATCAAAGATCGTTTCTCAAATCTGGGAGCTGCAACAGTAAATCCAACAAGACAAAAGGAAGCCCAAAGCTACGCCAACTGTTCCTCCACCTGGATGTGGCCAATTGGCCACATCTAGGCCGCGGATCCGCAACCCAAGCCATGGATCCGCGGTCGCGGATCCTCGCTTGTTGGTGGAGATAAGGGGAGCAACCCCCTTATCTCTCACTCCCTGCCCTCTGGGTTTTGCCTATAAAAGCTTGAGTTTTGTACTGAAAAATTAGCGAGGACTAGGATTGAATTTCTTACTCATTTTTAAGGTTTAGGCTCTTCATTAGATAGTGTAGAAAAGTTATATCTCTGTTCTTTAATTTATAGTTTAGTCCAAATACCAGTGAGAGAGAGGAACAGAGTGATTGTAATATGAAGATTGAAGTGACATCAATAAAGGATCAAGCTTTCTCCTCTTTCACTCAAATTCACGGGTATGTCTTGTGTTATTTTCATGTCTAGTTTTGTATTATTCATGAGTAGCTAAATCGATTTTCTGGACTCACTACTACTCCTCTCTCTGATCCTTCTTCTTTTCGAATGGTTTTGATGAAATGACCCAATGAATCATTTGCATGCCTAACTTAAGCCTTTCTTCTTGAAAGTGTTCTTGAAGGCACATGAGGATGGGTTTAAATTTTTAACATCTACATCTTTTCAAAATGTCTCTTGAACTTATTTTTATCTCATACTTGAACTTCTTGATGATTTAACATTCAACTCAAGACGATTTCTTAAAGAAAAGAATTAACCTTTCTAACCATCTTATGTGTTTTGCTTAAAGCTTTCTAAATCAATCTTAAGTTTTGCCTATGATCAAGTTGAGGCATTAAGATTTTTAAGAGAAGAATATATCATTGAGTAGTGAGATAGTGAGCCCAGATTTTCTTCTTTATTAAAAAACAATAAATCACTTTTTAAACTTTATACAAAATTCACCTTTTCCAAAGCCTTCTCTAAATTTGTAACTTTTCTTTTAATCATCTCCCTTCTCTCCATTTTCTTTTTCACTTAAAAGAACACAACTTCACTCTTTGTTATTTAACAAAAACACCGAAAAGCTTCTATCGCATTCCTCCCCGTGGACACGACCCGTTAGCCACAAGCTACACGGTAATTTCTTAACTCTTTGATTTTTACAACCAATTTTTGGCGCCGTTGCCGGGGAGGGAACGGTGTATTTATTTTTTAACAAGTTTGGTGTGTTGTTTCAGGGACTTCAAGATTCAAATCTAGCATTCAAGCTTTGCAAGAGAAGACTTACAAATTCTGTGCCCCTACTCTCGAAAGTAGGAAACAGAATTTCAAGAAATTGCGTTGCAAAAGTTGAAAATTTCGTTGGACTACTAAAACTTTTTTTTTGCCGGACATATTGCTCGCAAAAATATTAAGTTTTTGTATGTTATATTGTTGCTGTGTCTGCTATCCACCATCCCTGTTTTAATCCAACAGTAATTTGAGTGATTGCTAATTGCTTAAAAAAACGTTTAGACTTGCATTCTAGGCATTTGTCTAATTACGTTTACTTTACAATTACTGTTGAAGATGGCTGGAGACAAGGTACGTATGCATAGCATCTAGTTTAGGAAACATTCTTGGGTGATATTTGCTTTTGAATGCTACTTTTCTATATCTTGTACACTTTGCACAATTAACTCTAAGGGCAAAATCCAAATCAAGATAAGGTGGGAAAGTCATTACCCTTTCTTAGCCCACAAACCATCTCCAAGCACGCACAACCTAAGCCTAAGTTAAATCTGATAGACGTTGGCCTTAGGAAAATCTTGAACTCACTAGGAGATTATCCTAAGGGGGAAGGTGTTGAAATTTGACTCCTGCCAAATCAGTGTCTAGGAAGGGAATTAAGGGCCGAAAGCCCGAAGGTTGATGGTTACTTAATTAAGAAACATCTTTGACGGATAACCTCCCACCAATTTTGCCCTGACCTGGCTGATTAGCTTGTGGTCAAAGTCTACATTATACCTCCTGTGGACGATCAACCAGTTAGGAGTTGTCTAGGTCGAGGTTACCTTAAACTAGGCTTGGTTGATTACTCTTCTTGACTATTGGTGAACTTATTTGTGATTGTGTTTGTGTATGCAAGTGTGGTCAAGAGACCCTAATTCATCTAGGTTAACTAGAAACACATCACGACCCAAGTTCGAACCAAGACCAGATTCGGTTATGGATCAACTGACATCTTTGCAGGATAGGTTCTATCCCATTAGAACATCACTTCCATCCTGCATCCAACTTTCATCGGTTGGTAAATACAACTTTGAGCTTAAGCCACAGTTCATCAATACGCTCCCTAAGTTCCATGGCTTAGAGTCCGAAGATACTTATTTCTTCATAAGAGAATTTGAGGAAGTATGCTTAATGATGAAAATCTCACACCTTGCAGATGATGCTATTAGGTTGAGATTTGTCCCATTTGCTCTTAAGGACTTAGCCAAGAAATGGCTCTATAGCTTAGCGGCCGGCTCTATCACATCCTGGGATGGTTTCATCAAGGTCTTCTTGAAGAAATTCTATCCAATCCACAAGACCGCCCTCGTTAGGAAAAACATCATGCAGTTCAAGAAAGAACCTAGTGAACCGTTTTGGAGGTACTTTGAACGCTTCAAAGACCTCCTTGTCCAATGTCCTCATCATGGAATAGAGAAATGGCGACAATACCAAATTCTTTATGACGGTTTAGACTACTCGACCAAGATCCTTTTAGAAAGCATGTTTCAAGGGGATTCTTGTAGAAGGATGAGCATGAAGGATGAGATTTATATGAGAATCTAGCTGAAAATATCATCCAATGGGAACCTACTAGTGAAAGCTCTAGAAATCCAAACTCTATCTCTTCAAAAGGAGGTCTCCATTCGATTGAATCATCCATAACTAACGAGGCTAAGTTAGCTAGCCTAGCGAGAAGACTGGAAGCTTTAGAAACGAAGGAACCGAGTCCAGTCAATCAAGTCAGCCCAAACCAATTTCCAACTTCGGGTTGTACTTACTGTCAGGCCATGAATCATGTGTTTGAGGAGTGTCCTATATTTCAAGCTCACCAACACTTTTCTGAACTGATGAATGCGACCTTTTCAAGGCTGAACAATGAGCCTTACGCTCCAACGTACAATCCTGACTGGAGAAATCACCTAAATTTCTCATGGAGCCAACAAAATAATGACCACCCATGGTCATGGAAGCTACTTCCATCATTCCAATAATTCTTCCAATCATCAACCCAACTTTTTCAATCACCCACACAATTCTCCCAATAAATTTTCAAATTATCAACAAAATTTTCCCAACTAAGCTCCACTATCTTCCTTCCAGAATCCTCAACTCGAAAGGAGAATGACTGATTTTGAGAGAAACATTAAAAGGTACATGAAGAACTCAGATTCCCTCATGTAAACAATACAGAGGCTAGAGGGTCAAATAAGCCAGTTAGCCAATCCACAACATGAGAGGCAAAAGGGTACCTTGCCCAGTCAACCAATTATAAATCCTAGGAATTCACAACAAGCTCATTTGGTTGAGGATCAATCACTGAATCAATGTAATGCTATTCATACATTGAGGTCGGAAAAGAAAATTGATAACTAAGTGTCAACACCACCCAATCCTAGTCAGCACAATCACACTTCAGCATCCACCTCATCTAATCCCACTCATCCTAAATGTGACGAACCTGAAAAAGATAAGTCAACCAGTCAGGTGCACCAGCCTATAGTACCATTTCCTAATAGGCTGAAGAACAACAAGCAAAATCTACATATGGATAAGATAATTGAGATCTTTAATCAAGTGAAGATAAATGTGCCACTTCTTGTTGCCATCCAATAAGTCCCATCCTATGCTAAGTTTCTTGAGGACATGTGCACCAAAAAGAGAAAAACTAATGTACCTAAAAAGGTCTTCTTAGCCACTAACATTAGTGAGCTTCTATCGGGTCCGATCCTTGTTAAGTACAAGGATCCAGGTAGTCCAACCATTGCCTGCACAATAGGACAAGCCGAGATTAGTCGTGCACTTCTTGACTTGGGAGCAAGTATCAACTTGCTTCCATTCTCAGTTTATCAACAACTCGGGTTGGGCGATCTTAGTCCAACTCGAGTCACTATCCAACTGGCTGACCGTTCAGTGAAAGTTACAAAAGGGGGGGATTAATGATGTCCTTATCTGGGTTGGGAAGTTTATTTACCCTATTGATTTCATGGTTCTAGAGACAAACCTGTGTCTAACTCCAATCATAGGGCTCAAACTCCTGTTATCATAGGGTGACCATTCCTTGCTACTGCCAATGCCATCATCAATTGTAGGAATGAGTCATTGAGCTTAACTTTTGGGGACATGACTAGAGAAGTCAATGTCTTAAAACAACCTCGTAAGATAAGAGATCAAACATTTGAGGTAAACTTTGTTGAAAATAATTGTGATGAAGAGAGTGAAGATATAGAAGATGAGTCGCTATTTCTTAATGAATTATTTAAGAATGAATGCGATTATCTTGATGAGAAGGCATATGTCGAAGATCCTAATGTTATAGTACCCTTTAAAAAGGGGAAATTTGATTTGAATATCTTCACTTTCGATGAGCCAACCAATAATGTATCGCATGAGAATATAATTCAAGAACCTCCGATTGAGATATTCTTTGAAAACCTCTTCGAAGAAGAACTCATGTGTTTGGATGAACCAACTAGGGATCTTTTGGTTAATTACACATCTCTAGGGGAAAGTGTTGACCTAAGCTTTGAGGAGATATATGGAACTGAGTTAAAATTTCTAAGCATTCATAGTGAGGAAGTTCTAACTGAGAAGTGTGGTGTGATCAATTTTGAATAATGAATGTAGAAATATGAGGAAGGAAAACCTAAAGAAGTTGCGACTGGGGAGGAGGAGAGCTAAAGTGACAGAAAAATTGGCCTCCCTACTATGCCCTATAAAGAGGACCCATTGTAATGACAGGAAGAGAGTTAGAGGGATGAGACCAAAAAAGATCTAGGTGTGGGAGAAACTTGATGTTGTACATATTTTTATATAATATATGCACCTCTTTTACATTTCATTTCATGCATCTATACATTTCTTTCATACATTGGGGGCAATGCATGAGATAAGTGTGGGGGAAGGTTCTAACATGCTAATATAACTAAAAAAAATAAAGAAAATATATATATTAAAAAAAGAAAACTTTATATATTAAAAAAACTTTTTGAAAGATAAGAACAATATTTTGATATATTTTTTGTAAGAAATTAAGTCAATTTTAAGGAATAGGAAAATCATAATTAGGATTTCTTACACTTGATCAAAATAAGATGACTTGTTTGATTTTTATGGTTAGGAAGAAAAATTGTGAAAGTAATTTAGTCTTGATCTTTACCTTGATGAAATATGCACACTTTATACACTTACACACTTAGGGTTCAAAAGCAAACTCTTATGCCTTATAAAAAAAAAAGAAAAAAACTATATGAAAAAAATAAATAAATAAACAAATCTAATTGTTGATTAGTTAGGTGCTTTGGTCTAAGCAAGCCTTGGTATTTACGCAAAAGATAATTAGATAAGTTTGAAAAAATATATATATCCTCTGATTAAGCTGGGTATCTATGTCTCATGAAGCATAAGTATTCACGCCTAAAAGGGGTACATTTTATAAATAAAAACCTTGGTTTCGTGGCCTTGTCTGCTCGAGTGTTTAAGTCCTTAGGGGTGTTTTCTCACCTGGTGCCCTACAACTGTCCGGTTTGGGTGTCACTGACTAAAGGCTCGTTACATAGGCAGACTAGAAAGTCTAATGGAATTGAGGAATAAATACTACCAAAAATAAATAAAAATAAGGCATAGGAGTTAATGTTAAAGAACCCTTAGTCAAACTTCACAGTCACGATGGTGCATATGACTCAGGGTAAAGTAATAGACTAGATGAGAAAGACAATTTGACTCCTTACTTTGATTGATGAAATGTTTTTGAATGGAGACTAAGTTTAGGAATGAAAAATTTGATATTCCTATAACTTATAGATTACTTAAATTCTCACAAATATACTTCAAATATTTTCTCTTTTCAAAATGCTTTTCGAAAATATTAACTTTTTTCTCTTTCTTTATGCATTTTGTGGGCGCAATCCACTGAAAACTCTCACGAGACAAAACTCATCTTCTAGGGGTAACCTAGAGGTTTAACGGCTTGTTGCACATGCTCAGTGCAATCGAGTGACCTGCAAAAGTGGTCTAATAATTGATTAAGATTAGTTTTGATATTTTACTCGAGGGTCAGCAAAAGATAAGTGTGGGGGTATGATCGGTCACATATATTGCATATATATTGTCACATTTTTATGATTGTTATCTAAATAAATCATATTAATAAGTCTTATTGTTCTTTATAAAATGCAGGCCCATTGCTAAAGGATAGGCCAGAGAAACGAGCCCAAAAGCCCATTTAATTCAGAATAAATTCGAAATCAGGAAATCAGGGCAAATCTTGGCATATCAGAGAGGTTGAAAACCGGTTGAAATGAATCCTCCCAAATCAAGCGGTTGAAGCCAACAAATCAAAGATCGTTTCGTCAAATCTGGGAGCTGCAATAGTAAATCCAACAAGACAAAAGGAAGCCCAAAGCTACGCCAACTGTTCCTCCACCTGGATGTGGCCAATTGGCCACATCCAGGCCACGAATCCGCGGCCCAAGCCGTGGATCCACGGCTTGTTGGTGGAGATAAAGGGAGTGTTTGCTCCCCTTCTCTCCTCATTCCCTGCCCTCTGGGTTTTTGCCCATAAAAGCTTGGGTTTTGTACTAAAAAATTAGCGAGGACTAGGATTAAATTTCTTTCTCATTTTTAAGGTTTAGGCTCTTTGTTAGATAGTGTAGAAAAGTTGTATATCTGTTCTTTAATTTGTAGTTTAGTCTAAATACCAGTGAGAGAGAGGAACTGAGTGATTGTAATCTGAAGATTGAAGTGACATCAATAAAGGATCAAGCTTTCTCCTCTTCCACTAAAATTCACGGGTATGTCTTGTGTTATTTTCATGTCTAGTTTTGTATTATTCATGAGTAGCTAAATCGGTTTTCTAGGCTCACTATTACTCCTCTCTCTGATCACTCTTCTTTTTGAATGGTTTTGATGAAATAACCCAATGATCATTTGCATGCCTAACTTAAGCCTTTCTTCTTGGAAGTATTCTTGAAGCACATGAGGATGGGTTTAGATTTTTAACTTATACCTCTTTTCAAAACGTCTCTTGAACTTGTTTTTATCTCATACTTGAACTTCTTGATGATTTAACATTCAACTCAAGATGATTTCTTAAAGAAAAGAATTAACCTTTCTAACCATCTTATGTGCTTTTCTTAAAGCTTTCTAAATAAATCTTAAGTTTTGCCTATGATCAAGTTGAGGCATTAAGATTTTCAAGAGAAGAACATATCATTGAGTAGTGAGATAGTGAGCCCAGATTTTTTTCTTTATTAAAAAATAACAAATCACTTTTTAAACTTTATACAAAATTCACCTTTTCCAAAGCCTTCTCTAAATTTGCAACTTTTCTTTTAATCATCTCCCTTCTCTTCATTTTCTTTTTCACTTAAAAGAAAGATACCAAGTTCACTCTTTGTTATTTAACAAAAACACCGAAAAGGTTCTATCGCATTCCTCCCTGTGGACACGATCCGTTAGCCACAAGCTACACGATAATTTCTTAACTCTTTGATTTTACAATCACTAGCCATGCGCCAACAAGCAGTACTCCTTCAAGGACAAGCACGTTGATTCGTTGTTCAAGTTACTCAACAAGAGCAATAAACTGAAGCTTCCTGAGGAGGTGGATAAGACCGACAACCCCGATTATTACTTGTACCACAGGATATTAGGGCACCCTATCAAAAGCTGTTATATCTTCAAAGATATCCTCTAAGTTTTGATTGATGCAAAGGTGCTCAAGCTCAGCCCGGAGTAGAAGAAATGACAGCTAATATGATGTCATTCCTTCAGTTTGGGGTACAGCCTCCAACGCCAGTTGGAGTAGTTCCCATCCCAAAAGGGGAACTAACAGTGGTCAATACAGATCTACACCACCAGTGGGAGAAAGGTCTCGTACCTATTCCTACTCCTCAGGGAGAGATCATGTGGGTTCATCCTGACTTTGTAAAAGGCCAGCAGTGGACTAACCAACAGAGGACTACTGTTACCAACAGAAAGTCCAGAGGCAAAGAAAAAGCTTCTCCTTGCAATGAGGTTTATGCTTCCTCCTAAGAAGCGAAAACCGATGTCCCCTCGCTAACTAATTCAGAAGTGAGACAATCATTCTTACTGCAGAACCAAATGCACTGCTCGTAGCAGGGACTCGCTCGGGTCAGTCGTACTTGAAGAAGTACAACAAAATAGTGACAAATCCGCCTAAATTCACCTCAGTGCCAACCAAGCAATCCATAAAGCAACCCGTAGAGAAGCAAAAGGAGCTTCGGTATGCCAAGGCTCTCCTAAAATATAAAGCGGAGGGATCTTCAGCACCTAACTGTTGGCGCAGAGGCCCTTCACTCTAGTTTTGATGATGATTAACTCATGTAGTTATAGTTTACTAATAATCTTGTGATATTTAGTTTCAGATATTTGATCAAGATATTAGTAGGTGATTAGTTTCAACAAAGGTATTTTGGAGCTTTCACATGTTGATTCAAGATTTCGAGCGTCAAGATCGCATCTAGCACTCGGTTGGAGTCAAGCTCGTTGGATCGTTTTTGGATCGAGTCGACTTAGAGACGGAGTTCTACAAGAAGACCTCAGTTTGTTTACTTTAAGATTATATTTAGATCTTTTGTAAAGTTTAGATAGTGTTGATATGCTCAAGCTCACAATACGCACACTTGTTTTAAAGTATCATGTTTTGTTTTCAGTTTAACCGGTTTTCGATTTCTAGTTCAAATATATGGTTTTCATGAATAGATAGAATCAAAACAAGTTTACAAGTTTTAATGTATATTAGATTTGATATATGTACATCTATGCTTCATATACATAGAAAAACTTATTTTGAAAAGCCTATTTATGTGTTTTGAGTTTTGTATTTAAACAAAATTTATTTTTGTATTTAATGTCAAAAATATAGATATAATATCTTTCATGTATATTGAATTCTATCCATATACAATATGCTTCAAAGTTGTTTCAATATTATGTTTTTGTATTTACATGAGTTTTGGAGAAAACGGTTTTCCATTTCAAAATCCTAGTTTTTGGAAAATACGTTTTTTGGTTTAAGAGAAATTTTCAAGAACACAAAAATGGTTCAAATAGTTTGTAATATGTGTTGAATTTTATTCACACATATTTGTATTTCAAAGATCTAATAAGAACTGATTTTTGTGAAATTTATGTGTTTTTATGGGATTTAATTGAAGTCAAAAACCCAAGTTTTTGATCCTTATAATGTTTGACCTGGCTGTCTGTCGGTCAACCGGACCGGTCGATCGAGGCAGAAGTCGGTCGACCGGTCTGGTCGATCGACTTGCACAAGACATGCACGCAGCCTGGGCTGGTAGGGCCGGTCGATCGGACGGTCGACCGTCCAGAGTGCTCTGCTCTCTGAAAATGGCCCCGGTCGACCGGCAGAGAGCTGCTGCTCTCTGTATCCAGTCCCGGTCGACCGGGCAGTCGACCGGAGGCACAACGGTCATAAAAATAACCGTTGGGCCGGTCGATCAGGCGATCGACCAGAAGGGTAAATTTGCCCTTTCCTGCTGCCAGCGGGCAGAATTCATTTGGGGCTATAAATACTCCCCATTTGAGCTGGTTTTTAACAACAATTTCAAGAGCAAAAATTCTCATCTTCTTAAGTGTTTTAACAGCAAGTTTTAAAAGAGTTTTGGGTTTAAAGATTTTATCTTTATTTGTTTTAAAGTGTTGAAAAATTCAAAGAAAAGAGAGTCTTTTGGGAATTGATTTTTGATCTAAATTTCTATATCTATTTGGAGATTTTCCTAAGTATTTTTCTTTATTCCAAACACTTTATTTTCTTACACTTGAGCTTATCATATCTATTCTATCTATAGGATCTTGTTTTAGTGAGAAAAATTGGTTTGTGGTTTGTTGAAATCACCAAGTGTTGTAAACCCTTATCTTTACTTGGCTTTGTGCCTTTCCCTCTAAGTATAGAGGAGGTTGTGCAATTGGGTTGCTAGTATCTCTCTAAGTGTAGAGGTGATTGAGTTTGTTGGTTTCCCTCTAGTGAGAGGTTGATATTGTGTTGGCTTTGTGCCTTGCCTCTAATGAGAGGTTGTATTTGTTGATAGAGGAGTTGTGTACTCCCAAGTTGTATTTGCCCAAATCCTTAGTGGAGATTCCCTGTGTGGACGATATAGTGAAAATCCTTCTGTGTGAAGGCGGTGACGTAGAGCTGGGTGCTCGAACCTCGAAACATATCTTGGTGTTTGCGTTTGATCCACTCTCTAACTCTCTCTTATATTGTGCCTTGCATTGATTCATATTGTTCATTCATACTTATATGCTTGGTATTGCTTATGTGTGCCCTTCACTTGTGTTGAACCAAGAGAGTTTTACATAGCACCTCAACTCTTATTTAGAGGAATTTAGAGGAGATAGTCCAGAGCCCTTCACCGGGAATTCGGCTTCACTCTTTGGTTACACTAAATGTGTTGCAATTAGTTTTTAAGCATCATTTGTCATTAGATTAGCAATATACCTATTCACCCCCCTCTAGGTGTACTTTTAATTGGTATCAGAGCCTATGCTCTTGATATTAGGTTTAACTACCTAGGAGTGTGATCTTGGTTGCTAATCTAAATTTGCATTTGCACACTTATTTGTTTACACACACCCATAGATTGCTTGACCCCTCCCATGTATGATGTTTCCACCATTGACATGTGGAAATTTAGGATGAGTATGTGCCTAACAACCTAGGTTTGCATGTTTTCCTTGCCGCTACCAAGAAATCCTATCTTGATAATAGCAAGCATATAGAGGCCAATGCACAAGTCCTTGAGGCACTTAGGAGCACTCTAAGTAAAGATTATGTTTTTATAGTTTCTCATTGTGATTCTGCCTTTACAGTGTGGAACACGTTGACCTCTCCAAAGCTTCAAATGCCTAACATAATGGAGAAGGAATCTAGTGAGGATGAATCCGAACAACAATGCTACATGGTCCAAGGGAATGACTCCCTTGAGGTAAATTCAGAAACTCAACTAGATGATTGTGCTAGTTCTTCCGGCGATGATCATATTGATGCCGATGCATTAAATGAAGAATTATCTATTGTATGTGAAAAATTACTTGAAAAATACCAACTTTTGAAAAAGAAAAGCTTTGGATTAAAAGAAGAAAATAAAAATTTATCTTCTAAACTTGACTTGGTTCTACAAGAGAGGGATGAGATTTCAAGTGAACGTGACTCACTTAAATCCTAACTTAACCTTGCCCTAAAAGAAAATGAAATTTTATAAAACAAAAAATGATTGCAACATTGTTTTGAAAAAAAATGAGGTTCTATCTTCAAAACTGGATTTTGTGTTAAAAAAAATAAAATTATTTCTATTTCAAAGGAATTGGATTTGGTTTCCAAGAAAAATATTTCTTTAAAAAATGATTTATCTTCCCATGTCTGCCATGCTAGTGTAGCTTCACATTCTATTGTTTCCAATGCATGCACTACCTCTTCCAGGGGCGGAACCAGAAAATTTTTTGGGGTGGGCTGCAATTTTTTATAACATATAATTATGAATTACATGAATTTATCAAAAGAATAAAACAGTATTCTCTACTAATCAGGAGTGAAACTAGGAATAAATTTGTTAAAAAAACCAATATAGAAAGGGGTCTAACACAATATATAAAAAAGAACAAAAATAAAAATTAAGTTTACGCCTATATATTAAAAAATGGGCCGGGCTGTAGCCCGGCCCAGCCCACTAATGGGTCCACCCACGACCTCTTCTTCTATAATTGAAAATGATATTTTTGTTTTAAAGAAGAGTGTTGATTGTTTGGGCTCCACTTTGAGCCAATGTGCCATGAACCACACACGGTTGGAATTCATGTTTCGAAAGGAACAAGTTCCTCCTATGCATGCACATAAATTACGGCATACACATGCTCCTCACGTTCATACACATAACACCTTGTATGCTCATGTGTACACTTGTACAATTGTGGACGTAAGAGCCACGTTGCAAAATTTTGTTATGATAGGATACATGATTCAAATTTTGCAAATAAATTTGTTTGGTTTAGGAAAGATGCTAACCCCCATGGACCCAAAAGAGTATGGGTACCAAAAGCCACTCCTATTTTATTTGATGTAGGTGTGGGCTCTCATATGACGTGAGAGTTGTCAGTGCCTTGAGGTGGATGCGTTCCAAGCTTAAAGGCGACAATTTTGAATGCATCACTTTCAAGGAAAGTTTGGTGGGAGGACCATCATGGTTTGGAGACCTAGAGATGTGCCTTTATGGTTTTGATAACAATCTCTAAACTCTTATTTATATTTACATGCTTTCATGATTGATTTTTAGCATGTTTTTAGTTTTTCATGATTAGCATGTTAAATGCCATGATAATTAGACTTATGAGATACACGCATAGTATTTGAGATACACCCATGTTCATATGGATCCATATTTTTGTGTTCTCACACTTGTTTAGCTATTGTGTATATCATAAATTTAAGACATGTGCATTTACATAACGATCTTATTGATTTATGTTTTGTTTTATGCTTCATGATTTGATTACATGTTTAAGATGTAGTTTTCATTAAAACTTGTGTCAATACTTATACAACTAGTGAGCCACAAATTGATTATTTTATGTTTGTACTTGATTGCTCATTTGTACCCACTAGATGTACTAGTATAGCCTAATTTTGATGATTCATGCATTTTGACTTGTATTCCCTATTTTGTACATGTTTTCATTAATATGTATTTAATTTCATGTATATATTAATTTTGCCAAAACTATTGGATATACATGTATACCCTTGAGTCATTTGCCTTTCATGCAATATTCTTTTATGGACTCAATTGTATTTGCATATGTATGTATACTTCTAGTTTAGACTAAATATACATATACCTTGAAGTATATTTAGTTTTGATGATTTTTTTTAAAGGAATTTCACATTGAGCCTTCATTGCCTATTCCCATGATTTTGTGATTACATTATTCTTTCACTCACATTACTTGATGTTTTCTTATGACTTTATTTTCATGAGCTTTCTATGTGCTATATAGATTTTGAGTGTTGATGATTGTGTAATTTTCATATTTTTATGGATATATTTTTATTTTATTCCTTACTTGAAGGATTTCGTACTAGTTTTTAAGTTTTTCATAAAACTAGTTGCGTATTTCTTCATTTTGGAACAGTTTTCAATTATGTTAAAATTATTTTCAAACTTATTTTTGAAAATCCCTTCCATCGAAGGGTGGTTGGATGGGCGACCATGCCTTGTATGCTCTTAATTGAAAAACTATTTAAACATGTGCATGAAAGGGGGTAGCATGAGTAATGCACTTGATCCTCATCATATTTTCAATTTGTATCCCAATTGATATTTTCATGCTTATATACTCATCTTTGGTTTTCTATATATGTATGCTTCAAAACTTCAAAAAGTATCAATTTCAATTGGTATTTACTTTTCATATATATATATACAAGATTTGATTGTGCTTACTATATCTTTACATCTTAAGAACAAATTATGTTTATGCTAATGATACAAGCTTATGCATCATTTTCATTAAGGGGGAAAAAACTTCATGTTTTAGTTTTCAATCGATTGTATTTTCAATTGGTACCTTACTCCCACTCTTTATGATAAAAAAAATGATATTATTTGGTATATTACCTTTCAATTGATATCAAAATTATAAAATATTCTCATTTGGTATCAAAATTACAAAATGTTTACAATTGGTATCATAATTTACAATATGCATATATATTTCAATTGGTATCAAAATATACAATGTTTCATTTTCCATTGGTATCAAAAGTTTACTAGATATTTTCAATTAGTATCTTTTGATATCTTAAAATTTTTTGTTTATTTTCAATTGGTATCATAATTTGGTATCAAAAGTTTTGATATGTATTGCTTATATGCAAGGGGAGCTTAACATCTTCTCTATATATAAATTCATGTTGAGTGTATCTCATATTGAGAAGCTTGACCGCTCTTCTCTATGTCTTACACGTGTGTAGAGGGAGCTTCACATCTCCTTTTATACATTGTATATTATGCTTTATGTGGTTAGGGTTTAGTCATCTCTTTTCATATAAATGCATGTATGCGGGGGAGGTAACTTCACGTCTTTCCTCTTCATGAATGTATATCGCATATACACCTTTATTGTGTTGATTTATCCAAAAAAGAAGAAAAAATTATTTATGTCTTTAGTATTTGTACCCCTTTGTTGATGAATTGACAAAAAGGGGAGAGTAATTTGGAGTTTTTATATATGCATGTTTGTTTAATTTGTTATCTTTTACCATTGGTATCAAGAGCATCTTTTATTGGTATCAAGAGCATGTTTATTTCATTGGTACCAAATATTAATGTTTATGCATATTTATGTTAAGCATTTACGGCATATCTTTATTATTTATTGCTATACATGAGTTAAGGGGGAGCTTCTATGAAGCTTAACTTTAATCCATGCATATATAACTCTATGAGTTTTGTCATCATCAAAAAGGGGGAGATTGTTGGCCCAGAGACCCTTTACTCTAGTTTTGCTGATGATTAACTCATGTAGTTATAGTTATAGTTTACTAATAATCTTGTGATATTTAGTTTTAGATATTTGATCAAGATATTAGTAGGTGATTAGCTTCAACAAAGGTGTTTTAGAGCTTTCACATGTTGATTCAAGAGCTCGAGCGTTAAGATCTATCTAGCACTCGGTTGGAGTCAAGCTCGTTGGATCATGTTTGGATCGAGTCGACTTGGTGACGGAGTTCTACAAGAAGACCTCGGTTTGTTTAGTTTAAGAATGTGTTTAGATCTTGTGTAAAGATTAGATAGTGTTGATATGCTCAAGCTCACAGTACACACTTGTTTTAAAGTATCATGTTGTATTTTCGGTTTAACTGGTTTTGGATTTCTAATTCAAATATATGGTTTTCAAGAATAGATAGAATCAAAACAAGTTTACAAGTTTTAATGTATATTAGATTTGATATATATGCATCTATGCTTCATATACTTAGAAAAACTTATTTTGAAAAGCCTATTCATGTGTTTGGAGTTTTGTATTTAAACAAAACTTATTTTTGTATTTAATGACAAAAATATAGATATAATATCTTTCATGTATATTGGATTCTATCCATATACAATATACTTCAAAGTTATTTCAATATCATGTTTTTGTAGTTACATGAGTCTTGGAGAACGGTTTTCCATTTCAAAATCCTAGTTTTTGGAAAATACGATTTTTGGTTTAAGGTAAATTTTCAAGAACACAAAAATGGTTCAAATAGTTTGTAATATGTGTTGAATTTTACTCACACATATTTGTATTTCAAAGATCTAATAAGAACTGATTTTTGTGAAATTTATGTGTTTTTATGGGATTTAATTGAAGTCAAAAACCAAAGTTTTTTTAATCCCTATAATGTTTGACCTGGCTGTCTGCCGGTCGACCGGACCGGTCAACCAAGGCAGAAGTCGGTCTACCGGTCTGGTCGACCGACGTGCACAGGACGTACACGCGCCTGGGCTGGTGGGCCGGTCGACCGTCCAGAGAGCTCTGCTCTCTGGAAATGGCCCCCGGTCGACTGGCAGAGAGCTGCTGCTCTCTATATCCAGTCCCGGTCGACCGGGCTGTCGACCAGAGGCACAACGGTCATAAAAATGACCGTTGGGCCAGTCGACCGGGTGGTCGACCGAAAGGGCAAATTTGCCCTTTCCTGCTGCCAACGGGCAGAATTCATTGGGGCTATAATTACCCCCATTGAGCTGGTTTTTAACAACAAATTTAAGAGCAAAAATTCTTATCTTCTTAAGTGTTTTAACAGCAAGTTTTAAAAGAGTTTTGGGTTTAAGGATTTTATCTTTATCTGTTTTAAAGTGTTGGAAAATTCTGATCAGTCACATATATTGCATATACATTGTCACATTACCATACTTTTTATCTAATAAATCCTATTAATAAGTCTTATTCTTCTTTGTTAAATGTAGACCATTGCTAAAAGAAAGGAAAGAGAAACAAGCCCAAAAGCCCATCAAATTCTGATTTAATTCAGAATAAATTCAAAATAAAAAATTAGGGCAGATCTTCGCAAATTAGGGAGGTTGAAAACCGGTTGAAATAAATCTTCCCAAATCAAGCGGTTGAAGCAAACAATCAAAGACTGCTTCGTCAAATCCTGGAGCTGAAACGAGAAAACCAGCAAAAGATATGGGAGAATCACCAAACCGAGGAGTTTCACCATTTGGGTGTGGCAACCTGGCCACACCAGGGCCGCAGAAACGCGGCCTTGTTAATTCTGTTGGGGGAGCGTTTGCTCCCCTAATCTTCCTACGACCTCTCCCCTCTGGTTTTTCCCTATAAATACCATTTTCAATAGAGAAGAAAGGAGCGAAGACTAGAATTAGAATTTTTGTTTATTCTTTACGGTTTTAGGAGCATTGTTAGATAGTTCGGAGAAGTTGTATCTCCTATTTATTTTCAGTTTAGACCAGCAAAGAGAGAAGAGTGGAATTGAGTGTGTAATTCGTCTTTGAAGTGACAATTAAAGGAGCTTCTACTTGCTTGTTCAACTCAACTAGAATTCGGTATGTTCATGTTTAATTGTCATTCTCTTGTTTGTTTTCAGTTCATAATGAGTAGCTAAATCATTTTCTGGGCTCACTAATGGACTTCTTCTATCACCTCTCTCTTGACTGATTTTCATGAAAGCAACACTTTTTGAATCAGAAAGTACCTTAGTTAAAACTTCGTTCTTGAAAGCACATGAGGATTTCTTTATTTTAAACTTGGACTTTCAAAGAACAAATCTTTGAACTATTTTTATTCCATACTTGTTTTTTCGCGCTTGATGGATTAACATTCACTTTTTAATGATTTGTAACGAAAGGACTTAAGATTTAAATGAAACCATCTTATTTGTTTTACTTAGACATTAAAAGAAACTAAAGGTTTTTGCTTATGATAAAAGTGATGCACCCAAATGTTCTTGACATAAGTACATAATTGAGTTAAAAATTAGTGAGCCCAGATCTTCTCCTTCTTATATTAAAAACAACAAATCATTTTTCAAAGCTTTTTAAATCACCTTTCCAAAGCCTTCTCCAAATTTGTAATTTTCTTTTAATCATTTCCCTTCTCTCCATTCTCTTTTCAACTAAAAAACTAGCACCATTCTTAGCTTTCTAAACAAAATACCGAAAAGCTTTCATCGCATTTCTCCTTGTGGACACGACCCGTTAGCCCAAAGCTACACGGTAATTCCTTGCTCTTTCATTTTTCAATCAAATTTTTGGCGCCGTTGCCGGGGAGGGAACGATGTATTTATTTTTTAACAAGTTTGGTGTCTTATTTCAGGGACGTCAAGATTCAGATTTAGTATTCAAACTTTGCAGGAGAAGACTTGCATTTCTGTGCGCCTACTCTCGAAAGTAGGAAACAGAATTTCAAGAAATTACAGTGCAAAAGTTAAAGTTTTATTGGACTACTAAAAACTCTTTTTGCAGGACATATTGCTTGCAAAAATTAAAGTCTTTATGTGTTGTTATTCTTGCTATATTTGATATTCACACTCCCTGTTTTTAGTCCAACAGTAATCTATGTGATTGTTAATTGCTTAAATAAAACATTTAGACTTACATTCTAGGCATTTGTCTAATTACGTTTATTTTTCAATTACTGTTGAAGATAGCTGGAGACAACGTACGTATGCATAGCATATAGTTTAGGAAACATTCTTGGGTGATATTTGCTTTTGAATGTTACTTTTCTATATCTTGCACGCTTTGCACAATCAACTCTAAGGGCAAAACCCAAATCAAGATAAGGTGGGGAAGTCATTACCCTTCCTTAGCTCACAAACCATCTCCAAACACGCACAGCCTAAGCCTAATTTAAAAACTGATAGACATTGGCCTTAGGGACATCTCGAACTCACTAGGAGATTATCCTAAGGGGGAAGGTATTGGAATTTGATTCCTCCCAAATCAGTGTCTAGGAAAGGGATTAAGGGGCGAAACCCCGAAGGCTGGTGGTTTGGCTTAATTAGGCCCGTCGCTTTTGCGCAGATACCTCCCACCAATCTTGTCCTGACCTGGCTGATTAGCTTGTGGAAAAAATCTGCATTATACCTCCTGTGGACAGTCAACCAGTTAGGAGTTGTCTAGGTCAAGGTTACCTTAGACTAGGCTTGGTTGATTACTCTTATTGACTATTGGTAAACTTATTTGTGATTGTGATTGTGTTTGTGTATGCAAGTGTGGTCAAGAGACCCTAATTCATCTAGGTTGACTAGAAACACATCACCACCCAAGTTTGAACCAAGACCAGATCCGGTTATGGCTCAACCAACATCATTGCAGGATAGGTTCTATCCCATTAGAACCTCACTTCCATCTTGCATCCAACTTCCATCGGTTGGTGAATATAATTTTTGAGCTCAAGCCTCAATTCATCAACACACTCCCCAAGTTTCATGGCTTATAGTCCGAAGATGCCTATTTCTTCATAAGAGAATTTGAGGAAGTATATCTAATGATGAAAATCTCACACCTTGTAGATGATGCTATTAGGTTAAGATTTGTCCCTTTCGCTCTTAAGGACTTATGGCTTTACAGCTTAGCGACCGGCTCTATCACATCTTGGGATGGTTTCATCAAGGTCTTCTTGAAGAAATTCTATCCAATTCATAAGACTGCTCTCATTAGGAAGAACATCATGCAATTCAAGAAAGAACCTAGTGTACCATTTTGGAGGTACTTTGAATGTTTTAAAGACCTCCTTGTCCAATGTCCTCATCATGGAATAGAGAAATGGCGACAATGCCAAATTCTTTATAATGGTTTAGACTATTCTACCAAAACCCTCTTAGAAAGTATGCGCCAAGGGGGATTCCTGCAGAAGGATGAAAATGAAGGATGGGATTTATATGAAAACCTAGCTGAAAAGACCATCCAATGGGAACCTACTAGTGAAACCTCTAGGAATCCAAACTCAATCTCTTCAAAGGAGGTCTCCATTCTATTGAATCATCCATAACTAATGAGGCTAAGTTATCTAACCTAGCAAGAATACAGGAAGCTTTTGAAACTAAGGAATCAAGTCCAGTCAATCAAAGTCCGCCCAAACTAATTTCAAACTCCGGGTTATACTTACTGTCAAGCCATGAATCATGTGTTTGAGGAGTGCCCTGTGTTTCAGGCTCAGCAATAATACCCTGAACCGATGAATGCGGCCTTTTCAAGGCCGAACAATAATCCTTACGCACCAACGTACAATCCTGGCTGGAGAAATCACCCGAATTTCTCATGGAGCCAAAATAACAATGACCACTCACGGTCAAATCATGCTAGCCATTTCCATCATGCCAATAATTCTTCCAATCATCAACCCAACTTTTCTAATTTCCACAATAATTCTCCCAACCATCCACCTAACTTTTCAAACTATCAACAAAACTTTCCCAACCAAGCTCCACAATCTTCCTTCCAGAATCCTCAACTAGAAAGGAGAATGACTGACTTTGAAAGAAATATGAAAAGATACATGAAGAATCAAGATTCTCTCATGCAAACTATACAGAGGCTAGAAGTTCAAATGAGCCAATTAGCCACTCCATAGAATGAAAGACAAAAGGGTACCTTGCCTACTCAGCCAATAACGAATCCTAGAAATTCTCAACAAGCTCATTTGGCTGAGGATCAATCAATGAATCAATGTAACGCTGTTCATACATTGAGGTCAGAAAAGAAAGTTGATAATCAAGTGTCAAAACCAACCAATCCCATTCAGCACAACCAAAATCAAGCATCCACCTCATCTAATCCCACTCCTCCTAAATCTGACGAATCTGAAAAAGATAAGTCAACCAGTCAGGTGCACCAGCCTATAGTACCATTTCCTAATAGGCTGAAAAACAACAAGCAAAATCCACACATGGATAAGATAATTGAGATATTTAATCAAGTTAAGATAAATGTGCCACTTCTTGATGCCATCTAACAGGTCCCATCCTATGCTAAGTTTCTTAAAGACATATGCACCAAGAAGAGAAAGACTAATGTCCCCAAAAAGGTCTTCTTAGCCACTAACTTTAGTGAGCTACTGTCGGGTCCGATCCCTGTCAAGTACAAGGATCTAGGTTGTCCCACCATTGCCTGTACCATTGGACAAGCCGAGATTAGTCGTGCACTTCTTGATTTGGGGGCAAGTATTAACTTGATTTCATTCTCAGTTTATCAACAACTCGGGTTGGGCGATCTTAGTCCAACTTGAGTCACTATCCAATCGGCTGATCGTTCAGTAAAAGTTCCAAAAGGGGAGATTAATAATGTCCTTATCCGGGTCGGGGAGTTTATTTACCCCGTTGATTTCATTGTTCTAGAGACACAACCTGTGTCCAATCCTAGGGCTCAAACTCCTGTTATCTTAGGGCGACCATTTCTTGCTACTGCCAATGCCATCATCAATTATAGGAATGGGTCCATGAGGTTAACCTTTGGGGACATGACTAGAGAAGTCAATGTCTTCAACCTAGGAAAACAACCCCGTGATGTTGAGGACCAAACATTTGAAGTCAACCTCATAGAGAAATTAACAAGTGAACACAGGGAAGAATTGGAATTAAAAACTGAATATAAATTCGGGTTAGAGTCTGACGACTTTAATCTTGATCAGGTTGTTGAGTCAGCTGTGAATTGGGCCTCGAACCCTATTTCACCAAATATGGAGCCAACAAATTCGACTAATCCTTCCAGTGAGCCTTCCTCTTCCTTAGAATTGAAAACCTTACCTGCGCATCTCAAGTACGTCTATCTAGGCGATCAAGAGACCTTTCCTATCATCATTGCCTCCCATTTAAATGACGGGAAAAAAGATCTTAAAGTAATTCTAAGAAAATATAGGGAAGCCATTGGTTGGACTATGACTGATATAAAGGGATTAAGTCCAACCATCGTTCAACATCGCATTCATCTTAATGAAGATGCCACACCTAAAAAGAGACCCACAGCGTAGGTTAAACCCTATAATGTAAGAGGCTATTCATGCTGAAATTGTGAAATTCTTAGACAATGGGATAATATATCCCATTTCTGATAGCCAATGGGTTAGTCCTGTCCACGCGGTTTGATTGAGGTTGGACCTGCACACAAATATAGTATTTCAGATTTTAAGATTAAAGAGTGCAAGTGCTCAATTCTATCGCAATAGCAAGTGACTATGCGGGTCGTGATCCACAAGGAGGGACTAGCGATGGAAGCGTTTTTTAGTAAGTTTTCTTTTAAGATACAAAGGATGGTTAAAATTCTTCTTTTAGTTCTTGTAAAGAAAAAGAGAAAAATTAGGTTAAAGTCAAGTTAGGAAGAAGGTGGTAGATTGAGAAGGTAGAGAAAATAGAAAATGGATATTTACAAAGAAATTGAAAAAGAGTGAAAGAGATTTGGAAGATTGTAGTGTTGGTAATTTACACTTAAATTAAAAGAAAAAAACTAAAACCTAAAAAACATACTTACCTTTCCGGCGCCTGCTTACCTTTGACCCGTATCGACGATGTACCTTTACTTGAAGGCAAGCGAAGCATGGCAGATGAGATCTTCCCCATTCTCGATTTATACTATGAAATGAAGGGGCGAGCTATACTACCATAGAAATGGATGTCCATCATCATAAGCCATCAACGGCACTTGCAAGAAGAAGGCAACTTCGAGGCTATCAGCTTCATTTGGATCCACAAACACAAAGAGGAAAGTGAACAAAAACAAGAATAAAAAGGAAAAGGAAACTTCGATTCAATTTAAATAACAATGGAAGAAAAGATCACTTACACTGGTGTCACCTTCAGTACAAGCTTGCTCTCATTCCTCCATAAAAGTATCCTCTCCTCTCAGTTACATAAATAAAACAAAAATTATATGAAAGAAAATAAAAACCTAAGTTATAAACTACAAATTAGCCTAAGTTCCTGCTTGGTCTTCCCCTTTTGCTTTTGAGATTGCAAGTATTTATAGAAGAAATGCAGAGGTTAGAGGAGTATGAAGATAGGGAAAGCTGACTATTTCTGAATTTGAATCCTTCCCTTATCTCCAAACTTTGTTTGATGTTAATATATAGTTCTGATCTGCAGTTTGTTGGCATGTGGATTGCTTAATATCACTTATCAAATGACAGAATTAGAAATAGTGATCAACATAAGAGTTGTAGCCCTGTAATTCTGCTTTCTGGATCATTTTGAATCATTAAATTTGACATTCAGTAGCGAACGTTATGATTCAAATGCTAAAATGTATCCAGTCAGAATCTGAGTCAAACTTGCTTCATCTCATCCGTTGATCTTCTCTCTATCCATTTATCTCTCTGTATTTGATATTATCCTCGGTTGATCTTTAGCTAACCAAAATGGATTTATAGAAATCTGAATTTTATCGGTTTTCATTTAGTGTTTTCTTTCTGATTTGCTCTGATCTTCATCTGAACATTTGCCCTAATGCTTGATTTGTTCTAACTAGATCTGGGATTATCCTCAGCTAACCAAATAGATCTAGTTAAATTCGATTTTAACTGGTATTTTTTTGGTTTAATCCTCTTTCTCTTCATTATTATCTTCTGCAAAATAGATATTTAAGATAAGAAAATTAGCAGATTTATTACACGATATATGTAGGAATGTAATGAAAAGAATACAAAATATATGTACGATCACACCCCCACACCTATCTTTTGCTCGTCCTCGAGCAAATCAACAAAACTAAACTAAAGATTATTAGACCACTTTCGCAGGTTACGCGATTGCACTGAGCATGTGCAACAAGCCGTTAAACCTCTAGGTTTTCCCTAGAGGACGAGTTTTGTCTCGTGAGGGTTTTCAGTGGATTGCACCCACAAAATCCATAAAGAAGGAGTAACAAAGAGTTAGTATTTTTGAAAAACATTTTGAAAGAAAAAATTATTTGAAATATTATTGCAAGATTTAAGTAATCTATAAGTTATAGGAAAATCGAATTTTTCATTCCTAAATTTAGTCTCTATTCAAAAATTTGTTATCAATCAAAGTAAGGAGTCAAATTGTACTTCTCATCTAGTCTATTACTTTACCCTAAGTCATATGCACCCTGTGACCGTGAAAATTTTGACTAAGGGTTCTTTAACTCTAACTCTTATGCCTTATTTACTTATATATATATATATATATATATATATATATATATATATTATATATATATATATATATATATATATATATATATATATATAATATTTGTTGTATTATTCCTTAGTTCTATTAGGCTTTCTAATCTGCCCATGTAATGAGCCTTTAATCATGACTCCCAAATCAAACGGTCTTAGGGCACCGGGTGAGAAAACACCCCAAGGACTTAAGGACTCGAGCAAACAAGTCCACAAAACTAAGGATTTTATTATATGAATCACTTTTAGGCGTGAATACTTATGCTTTATTAGGCACAAATACCCAGCTGAATCAGAGGATTATATATATATATATATATATATATATATATATATATATATATTTCTCAGACTTATCTAATCATCTTTCACATAAATATCAAGGCTTACTTCGGCCAAAGCACCTATCTAATCAAAATTAGATTTGTTCATCTTTCATAGATATATTTTTTTCTCTTTTTTTTTTTTTTCATAAGGCATAAGAATCTTTATTTTTGAACCCTAAGTGTGTAAGTGTATAATGTGTGCATATTTCTTCAGGTAAAGATCAAGACTAAACTACTTTCACGAACTTTCTTCCTATCTTTAGAAATCAAACAAATAATCTTATTTTGACCAAGTATAAGAAATCCTAATTTGGATTTTCCTATTCCTTAAAATTGACTTAATTTCTTACAAAAAATATGTCAAAATATTGTTTCTATTTTCAAAAAGTTTTTAAAAGTAAAGAAAATGTTAATTTTTATTTTCTTTTTTTAGTAAAAAGAAAAACCTAAGTTATGTTAGAACCCTCCCCCACACCTATCTCATACATTGTCTTCAATGTATGAATTAATGCATAGATGCATGAAAAAGAAGAAAGGGAAGGAAATATTACCTTAAGGTGGTGGTTCCGGTGGTGGTCTGATTGGTCCACAAAATGTGGCCCAATCGACTTATCGTGGAGTTAGGAGGAACCCACCAAAAATTTCTATAATATAACCCACTAAAATGATATATATATGAATGATTTTTATTAAATATTTTACCCCATCTAATTTTCAAATTTCATAATTAATTTCAGAGTCAATTTTGTCAACCGCCTTGTCCTAAAATGGAGTATGAAAAGTTAGAATGATTGTCTTGGACTTAGGAAGTACGGGAACTAATACTGACTCAGGAAAGTGACTTAAGTTAAGTAAAGGTTCAGGAGTCGAGATTGGTTCGGGAAGTGGGTCCAAATCAAGAAGTTGAAACTCAAGTCCACATTCAGTTTCCCACAATGGAATGTTATTTAATATTGGTGATTCAAGTTCAAGAATGACAGGTGTGGGAATCAAAACTGACTCTAAAATATTACTCAAGTCGGGTACAAAACAGGAGTCAATATTGATTCGGGAATTTGAACTGGATCATAAATTTGAGAATCTAGGTCACATTTCTCATTGAGTTCAATTCATAAAAATGAGAACTTGTCAATTTGTCGATAGGACTTTCAAAAGTGTGAAATTGGTCAAGTTCCATATGATGATTATCAAAGATGGGTGATTCAATTTCATGATGAATTGGCACTGGATCCATATTGACTCAGGAAAAAGATTGAAATCAGGTGAAGATACCGGAGTCATTATTGAATCAGGATGTAGAATTGAATCACTAAGTTGAGGTTTAGGGTCATATTCATTCTCAAGTTCTATTTCAGGAAAGGAATAACTTACCAAACTGTCAATATCATTTTTAAAATTTAAAGTTTGGGCAAGTTCGAATGATTGTGCTGAAATGGAACCTTGTTTCCAAAACAACATGACTCTTCAACTCTAACAGAATGGTTAATGACATCAGAACTGGGCAAACGGTGAGAACGTAGAGTTTATACCATCATATCTATGTCATGATTACGAGCGTTTTGAGCCTGAGTCGTGGCGTCAAGCATCTTTTCATAGTTAATTGGTTCATCGTTTTGTTGAAAAAATGAAGTGTTGTCTTGGAATTGGTGGTGAAATTGTGAGTCCATCAGATTTTGTGATTTTTGTTTGGACTCACGCATACTCATTTCCAAAATTGATGGTTTTCTATTTTGGACTGGTGGAACTGAGTATGAATCTTGAAAATATTGTGGACAAGGTGATATGGAGGGCAAGTTGGTTGAAAATTAGACTCGGAGGAGGTGAATCCCCACTGATTCTGTGAAGAGTTAAAATTATTCTAGAAATTATGGTTATAAGATTGGGGGCATGGGTTATATTGATTCAGATAAGACCAATCCGGCACACTAGGTTGGTTAAAGTTATGATATGCCGGGTTGGTAATATCCGAAAAGAGGTTGGTGTGTAATATAGATTACCATTAAAATTGAAAATATTGTTGATATAAGCCATATTACACAATAAAACACAACAAAGAAAAAAAACAAACAAATAAGCAAACAATAAAGAAAAAATTCTAACCTAAGTTAGGGTAGACCTTTGACCTAGACGACTCCTAACTGGTTAGACTGTCCATAGGAGGTATAATGCAGACTTTGACCACAAGCTAATCAGCCAGGTCAGGGTAAGATTGGTGGGAGGTTATCTGTCAAAGACGTTCCTTAATTAAGTGACCACCAATCTTTGGGCTTTCGGCCATTAATCCCCTTCCTAGACACTGATTTGGAAGGAGTCAAATTCTAACACCTTTTCCCTTAGGATAATCTCCTAATTGAGTCCGAGATGTCCCTAGGGCCAACGTCTACTCATTTTTAGTTAAGCTTGGGTTAGTGAGTGGGAGATTGTTTGTGGACTAAGGGAGGGTAATGACTTTCACACCTTATCTTGTTTATAGGACAAGCCCTTAAATCAATTTAGTGTAGTATACAAGTATATAGAAAAAATTAACACTCAAGCAATATTTTATACAAGAATGAACCTTATACTAAATGCTATGCACACATACCCTGGCTCCAGCACTCTTCAACAGTAAATAGAAAATGTAATGAAATAGACACGTGCCTAAATGCAAAGTCTAAATCATTTTTTAGCATTTACAATCAACTTTTTACTGTTGTGTTAGAAATATATATACAGTGAGTCAAATAAGGAAATAAATGCTCTAGATATTTAAATTAAGCAATTCAGCTAACCTGCAGAAAATACAGGTTAGTAGTTCACTCAGTTTGCCACAGGACTGTAGCAAATCTGAGGGCTTCTTGGCTCCGCTTTCTTAAGCAGAGTCCAAGGCCACTTATATGTCCACTGCAGCAAGAATTTCTTATTGTTAAATCTGTACAAAAAACAAAGAAGAAAGTTAACCAAAAATGTAAACTTTAAAGAGAATTACTTACCGTCCCTCCCCGACAACGGCGCCAAAATTTGATTGAGGTTGGACCTGCACACAAATACAGTATTTCAGATTTTAAGATTAATGTGCAAGTGCTCAATTCTACCGCAATATCAGGTGCCTATGCGGGTTATGATCCACAAAGAGGGACTAGTGATGGAAGCTTTTTTTTAGTAAGTTTTCTTTTAAGATACAAAGGATGGTTAAAATTCTTCTTTTAGTTCTTGTAAAGAAAAAGAGAAAAATTAGGTTAAAGTCAAGTTAAGGAGAAGGTAGAGAAAATAGAAAATGGATATTTACAAAGAAATTGAAAAAGAGTGAAAGAGATTTGGAAGATTGTGGTGTTGGTAATTTACACTTAAATTAAAAGAAAAAAATTAAAAACTAAAAAACATACGTACCTCTTCGGTACCTGCTTACCTTTGACCCGTATCGACGATGTACCTTTACTTGAAGGCGAGCAAAGCATGGCAGATGAGATCTTCCCCATTCCTGATTTACACTATAAAATGAAGGGGCGAGCTATACTACCATAGAAATGGATGTCCATCATCATAAGCCATCAACGGCACTTGCACGGAGAAGGCAACTTCGAGGCTATCGGCTTTATTTGGATCCACAAACACAAAAGAGGAAAGCGAACAAAAACAAGAAAAGAAAAGAAAAGGAAACCTCGATTCGATTTAAATAACAATGGAGAAAAGATCACTTACACTGGTATCACCTTCAGTACAAGCTTGCTCTCATTCCTCCATGAAAGTATCCTCTCCTCTCAGTTACATAAATAAAACAAAAATTACAGGAAAGCAATAAAAACCTAAGTTACAAACTATAAATTAGCCTAAGTTCTACTCTCTGCTTGGTCCTCCCCTTTTGCCTTTGAGATTGCAAGTATTTATAGAAGAAATGCAGAGGTTAGAGGAGTATGAAGATAGGGAAAGCTGACTATTTCTGAATTTGAATCCTCCCCTTATCTCCAAACTTGATTTGATGTGAATATTCAGTTCTGATCTGCAGTTTGTTGGCGTATTGATTGCTTAATATCACTTATCAAATGACAGAATTAGAAATAGTGATCAACATAAGAGTTGTAGCCCTGTAAGTCTACTTTCTGGATCATCTTGAATCATTAGATTTGACATTCGGTAGCGAACGTTATGATTCAAATACTAAAATGTATCCAGTCAGAATCTGAGTCAAACTTGCTTCATCTCATCCGTTGATCTTCTCTCTATCCATTTATCTCTCTGTATTTGATATTATCCTCGGTTGATCTTTAGCTAACCAAAATGAATTTATAGAAATTTGAATTTTACCGGTTTTCATTTGGTGTTATCTTTCTGATTTGCTCTGATCTTCAGCTGAACATTTGCCCCAATTCTTGATTTGTTCTAACTAGATTTGGGATTATCCTCAGCTAACCAAATAGATCCAGTTAAATCCGATTTTAACTGGTATTTATTTGGTTTAATCCTCTTTTCTTCATTATTATCTTCTGCAAAATAGATATTTAAGATAAGAAAATTAGCAGATTTATTACACGATAAATGTAGGAGTGTAATGAAAAGAATACAAAATATATGTACGATCACGGTTCCAAAGAAAGCTGGTTTCATCGTAGTGGAAATGAGAACAAAGAGTTAGTCCAAGCTCGACTTCCCACGAAGATCCGAGTTTGCATTGACTATAGGAAGCTTAATGCTGCAACTCGTAAGGACCATTTTCCACTCCCCTTCATTGACCAAATGCTTGAACGATTGGCGGGCCACGAGTATTACTGTTTCTTGGACGGCTACTCGTGGTATAATCAATTCCTATTGTTCCTGAGGATCAAGAAAAGACTACATTCACATGTCCATTGGGATATTTACTTATCGTCGAACGCCTTTCGGCTTATACAATGCCCCCAACGTTTCAACGTTGCATGTTGAGTCTTTTTTCAGATATGGTAGAACGATTCTTAGAAATTTTCGTGGATGATTTCTCCATCTACAGAGATTCGTTCACTCAATTTCTCAACCATTTAGAACTTGTCCTCCAATGTTGTATTGAGAAAAATCTGACACTGAACTGGGAGAAATGTCACTTCATGATAAAACATGGAATTGTCTTGGGTCATGAAATCTCCAAGAAAGGAATTGAAGTGGATAGAGCCAAATTGAGATTATTGCAAAGCTTCCCATGCCCAAATGCGTGAAGGATATTAGATCCTTTTTAAGACACGCCGATTTTTACCGAAGATTTATTAAGAATTTTAGCAAGATTGCTAGGCCCTTGACTAGTCTGTTAGCTAAGGACGTGTCCTTTACTTTTGATGCTAACTGTATGAATTCTTAGGAGAAGCTTAAGAGAGAGCTTATTTTTGCATCAATCATATCTGTACCGATTGGTTTAAGCCGTTCGAAATCATGTGCGATGCTTTTGATTTTACCATAGGCACTGTCCTAGGACAACTCATTGATAACAAGCAGCACGTGATTTACTACTCTAGTAGGACTCTCAACGATCTCAATTGAACTACACTACTACTAAGAAGGAATTCTTGGCAGTAGTGTTTGCCTTAGAGAAATTTCGTCCCTACCTACTAGGGTCCAAAATTACCATTTTCACTTATCATTCTGCGCTTAGGTACCTCCATGATGAAGAAAGATGCCAAGGCCCGACTCATTCGTTGGATCCTCCTTCTTCAAGAATTTGATCTCGAGATTTGAGACAAGAAAGGCGTAGAAAATGTCGTTGCTGACCATCTCTCACGAATCCCTAATTCTCCATGCAACGAATTACCTATGAATGAGGATTTTCCTGATGAAAATCTCTTAGCTATCTTTAGGGAACCTTGGTATGCTGATATAGTGAATTACTTAGTCAAAAATCAAACTCCGTCTCATTGGTCCAAAATAATATATCGGTTCTTATCCTAAGTCTGGTATTTCTTTTGGGAGGAACCGTATCTTTTTAAGTACTGTTCTAACCAAATTATTAGGAGATGCATTCCCGATGAGGAGGTTAAGAGTGTTCTATCATTTTATCACGAATTTGCATGCGGTGGACACTTTGGTCCCCGCAAGACTGCTGAAAAGTACTACAAAGTGGGTTCTATTGGCCCACTTTGTTTAAAAATGCTTATGAATTTTGCAAGACGTGCTCTAGATGCCAGATGGTAGGAAGGATCTCAAAACGAGATATAATGCCCCTCAATCCAATTCTAGAAATAGAACTCTTTGATGTTTGGGGCATCGACTTTATGGGTCTATTTCCTAATTCATTTGGAAACTAATACATATTGGTTGCTATGGACTATGTGTCCAAATGGGTAGAATCCATTCCTAGTAGAACTAATGATAATAAAGTTGTCATAAAGTTTTTGAAAGAGAACATTTTCTCACGCTTCGGAACCCCTCATGCTATCATCAGTCATAATGGCACTCACTTTTGCAATAAATCCTTTGAAGCTCTTATGTGAAAGTATACCATAACTCACAAGTTTTTCACACCTTATCATCCTCAAACCAGTGGGCAGGTTGAGGTTTCCAATAGACAAGTCAAGCTTATCTTGGAGAAGACTGTGAACCAAAACCGGAAAGATTGATCCACCAAACTTGTAGATACCCTATGGGCCTATAGGGCCGCTTTCAAGACGATTCTAGGGATGTCTCCTTATAGGTTAGTCTATGGTAAAGCTTGTCACCTACCTATTGAGTTAGAGTATTGGGCCTTATGGGCAATCAAGTAGTTGAATTTCGACTTGAGTAAGGCCGGTGACCTTCGAAATTACAAATTTCTGAATTAGAGGAGTTAAGAAATGAGGCCTATGAAAATGCTAAGATCACTAAAGATAGAGTTAAGATTTTTCATGATAAACACATCTTAAGAAAAACCTTTGTCCTTGAACAAAAAGTCTTACTTTATAATTCTAGGCTTCATCTTTTTTTAGGAAAATTAAAATCAAGATGGACTGGGCCATTCGTTGTAAAAATCGTGTTTCTACACGGTGTAGTAGAGATCAGTGACACCAAGAATGGAAATGACTTTAAGGTAAATGGTCAACGCCTTAAACCTTTCTTGGAATCGGTGCCGGTAAATGAAACGGCTATGGGTCTTTTTGACCCCAGTGTATCGGTAACTTTCCTCTTTTCCATTTTATTTCATGCATCTATATATTTCTTTCATACATTAGGGACAATGCATGAGATAAGTATGGGGAAGGGTTCTAACATGACTAATATATATATATAAAAAGAAGAAACAAAGAAAATATAGGTTCTAACATGACTAATATAAAAAAAAAGAAAACCAAAATATATTATAAATTTTTTTTTTTTTGAAAGGTAAGAGCAATATTTTGATATATTTTTTGTAAGAAATTAAGTTAATTTTAAGAAATAGAAAAATCATAATTAGGATTTATTACACTTGGTCAAAATAAGATGACTTGTTTGATTTTTAGGGTTAGGAAGAAAATTTGTGATAGTAATTTAGTCTTGATCTTTACCTTGATGAAATATGCACACTTTATACACTTACATACTTAGGGTTCAAAAACAAAGACTCTTATAAAAAAAAGAAAAAACTATATATGTATAAAAAAAATAATAAATCTAATTATTGATTAGCTAGGTGCTTTGGCCTAAGCAAGCCTTGGTATTTATGCAAAAGATAATTAGATAAGTTTAAAATATATATATATATATATATATATATATATATATATATATATAATATATATTATATATATATATATATATATATATATATATATATAACTCCTCTGATTAAGCTGGGTATTTGTGCCTCATGAAGTATAAGGATTCACGCCTAAAGGGGTACATTTTATAAATAAAATCTTGGTTTCGTGGCCTTGTATGCTCGAGTGTTCAAGTCCTTGGGGTGTTTTTCTCACCTGGTGCCCTAAAACTGTCCGGTTTGGGTGTCACCGACTAAAGGCTCGTTACATGGGCAGATTAGAAAGCCTAATAGAATTGAGGAATAAATACCACCAAAATAAATATAAATAAGGCATAGGAGTTAATGTTAAAGAACCCTTAATCAAACTTCACAGTCACGATGGTGCATATGACTCAGGGTAAAGTAATAGACAAGATGAGAAATACAATTTGACTCCTTACTTTGATTGATGACATGTTTTTGAATAGAGACTAAGTTTAGGAACGAAACATTATATATTCCTATAACTTATAGATTACTTAAACTCTCACAAATATACTTCAAATATTTTCTCCTTTCAAAATTCTTTTCGAAATTACTAACATTTTTGCTCTTTATTTATGGATTTTGTGGGTGCAATCCATTGAAAACCCTCACGAGAAAAATTCGTCCTCTAGGGGTAACTTAGAGGTTAAACAGCTTATTGCACATGCTAAGTGCAATCGAGTAACCTGCGAAAGTGGTCTAAATAACTGATTAGGATAAGTCTGATGTTTTGCTCGAGGGCGAGCAAAAGATAAGTGTGTGGGTGTGATCAGTCACATATATTGCATATACATTGTCACATTACCATACTTTTTATCTAATAAATCCTATTAATAAGTCTTACTCTTCTTTGTTAAATGTAGGTCCATTGCTAAAAGAAAGAAAGAGAAACAAGCCCAAAAGCCCATCAAATTCTAATTTAATTCAGAATAAATTCAAAATCAAGGAATCAGGGCAGATCTTGGCAAATCAGAGAGGTTAAAAACCGGTTGAAATAAATCTTCCCAAATCAAGCGGTTGAAGCGAACAATCAAAGTCTGTTTCGTCAAATCCTAGAGCTGAACGAGAAACCAGCAAAAGATATGGGAGAATCACCAAACCGGGGAGTTTCACCATTTGGGTGTGGCCACCTGGCCATACCAGGTTAATTCTGTTGGGGGAGCGTTTGCTCCCCCAATCTTACTACGACCCTCACCTCTGGTTTTTTTCCCTATAAATACCATTTTCAACAGAGAAGAAAGGAGCGAAAACTAGGATTAGAATTTTTGTTTATTCTTTAGGGTTTTAGGAGCATTGTTAGATAGTTTGGAGAAGTTGTATCTCCTATTTATTTTCAGTTTAGACCAGCAAAGAGAGAAGAGTGAAATTGAGTGTGTAATTCGTCTTTGAGTTCACTCAACTCGAATTTGGTGTGTTCATGTTTAATTGTCATTCTCTTGTTTGTTTTTGGTTCATAATGAGAAGCTAAATCGTTTTCTGGGCTCACTAATGGACCTCTTCTATCACCTCTCTCTTGACTGATTTTCATGAAAGCAACACTTTTTGAATCAGAAAGTACCTTAGTTAAAACTTCGTTCTTGAAAGCACATGAGAATTTCTTTATTTTAAACTTGGACTTTGAAAGCATAAATCTTTTTGAACTATTTTTATTCCATACTTGCTTCTTCACGCTTGATGGTTTAACATTCACTTTTTAATGATTTGTAACGAAAGGGTTTAAGATTTATATGAAACCATCTTATTTGTTTTACTTGGACATTAAAAGAAACTAAAGATTTTTGCTTATGATAAGTGATGCACCCAAATGTTCTTGAGATAAGTACATAGATGAGTTAAAAATTAGTGAGCCCAGATCTTCTCCTTCTTATATTTTAAACAACAAATCATTTTTCAAAGCTTTTTAAATCACCTTTTCCAAAGCCTTCTCAAATTTGCAAATTTTCTTTTAATTATTTCCCTTCTCTCTATTCTCTTTTCAACTAAAAAACTAGCACCATTCTTAGCTTTCTAAACAAAACACTAAAAAGCTTTCATCGCATTCCTCCTCGTGGACACTACCAGTTAGCCCAACGCTACACGGTAATTCCTTGCTCTTTCATTTTTCAATCAAATTCAAAGAAAAAAGAGTCTTTTGGGAATTGGTTTTTGATCTAAATTTCTATATCTATTTGGAGATTTTCCCAAGTATTTTTTTTGTTCTAAACACTTTATTTTCTCACACTTGAGCTTATCATATCTATTCTATCTATAGGATCTCATTTTAGTGAGAAAAATTGGTTTGCGGTTTGTTGAAACCACTAAGTGTTGTAAACCCTTATCTTTGCTTGGCCTTGTGCCTTTCCCTCTAAGTGTAGAGGAGGTTGTGCAATTGTGTTGCTAGTATCCCTCTAAGTGTAGAGGTGATTGAGTTTGTTGGTATCCCTCTAGTGAGAGGTTGATATTGTGTTGGCCTAGTGCCTTACCTCTAGTGAGAGGTTGTATTTGTTGAGAGAGAAGTTGTGTACTCCCAAGTTGTATTTGCCCAAATCCTCAGTGGAGGTTCTCTATGTGGGAAGTCCTGTGTAGACGATATAGTGAAAATCCTTCTGTGTGAAGGCAGGAACGTAGAGCTGGGTGCTCGAACCTCGAAACATATCTTGGTGTTTGCGTTTGATCCACTATCTCTAACTCTCTCTCTTATATTGTGCCTTGCATTGATTCATACTGTTCATTCATACCTATATGCTTAGTATTGCTTGTGTGTGCGCCTCACTTGTGTTGAACCAGAGAGCTTTACATAGCACCTCAACTCTTATTTAGAGAAATTTAGAGGAGATAGTCCAGAGCCCTTCACCGGAATTCGGCTTCACTCTTTGGTTACACTAAGTTGTGTTGCAATTAGTTTTTAATTCTGCATCATTTGTCATTAGATTAGCCATACACCTATTCACCCCCTCTAGGTGTACTTTCACTAACCGCTTTAATATTTTGGCTCAACTGGCCAACATCCCAGCCAGGATTACCCTCTATGAGCTCCTGAGACTGTCCAAGTCAACAAGGGAAGCTCTGAGAGAAGTTTTAGCCAATGTTGATGCCTTCATGGCCTGGATTCTGGCTAAATCAGAGGAAGAATATAAAGGAATCTGCCTCCATAGCTCTCAACATGTCCCCTACATAACCTTCACTCTAGACGACATAAAGGTTAAGGAAAAACATGATAGACCCCTGTACTTAACATGGTACATTAGATCATACGAAGTGAGCCACATTCAGGTGGATCCAGGATCCGCATTGAGCATCATGCCCCGCCGGGTCATGCAACACTTAAGAATCCCCACTCACCGACTGAGCGCCACTCAAACTACCATTTACGACTTCAACGCCAATGGTTCACCCCCAATGGGAAAGATTAAACTCGAATGTCAGATCGGGGACCTAAGATCTGAGGTGATGTGCTATATTATTGATGCTGACACTTCGTATAATTTGCTACTGGGACGACCGTGGATTCATCGTAACTCCATCGTCCCCTCTACTCTCCATCATGTCATGAAGTATGTTGACGGATATGGAAAAGTCCGAACGTTGATCCACCAAAAGGCATCCATTCAAGGGAGTAGAGAACTACTTCACAGACTCTCTCCAAAGTCAAGATTCTCTAGAAAAAGACGAGAATCCCCACCAGAGAAACTAGACTCTGGTAATGAAGTTGATGTCGAACTAGAGGCAAAAGAAGAATGTCTTTGGGAGCTGAATCCACTTGTAACGAGTGTTAATAAGCTCGATGTCAATAACACTGCCAATAATGTAGGCGAGTGGTATATTAATAAAGAGTTAGTTTAGGCTTATTTTTCTGTGTTTGCTTCTGATTCCGTGCCATCAGATATTAGTACCAATTTAGATAATGACCCCTGGTCGACAATAAATGCCCTGACATTATTGAATGTACGTGAGATCGTCTCTCATTGTATATCAAAGCGTCGGTGATGTGCAAGGATCCTTCTTCGTGGTCCCAGTAAGACGCAAAGGTCAAAAACTGATCTTTTTTGTAAGATTCGAGTCCAAATCAACGATTTGTGAAGATTCAGAAAGTGAGACTGAACCCCTCAGTTCTCTCATTACGAGCCAAATGTACTAGAATGATGGAGAAATGGGATACGACCTAACAAGTGGTCTTGGTTTGAACTTCGACAAGGGAGGCGAACACTGCTTCGATCCTTCGTTCCAAAAAAGAAAGCCCCTGATTATTATCACCGAACTCACAGGGGGTTTGGCTATGCGTCAACTCCAATCCCATTAGCCTCTGAGTCTAAAGAGTCATTATATCGTAGTCACTCGTCAGGCACATCATCGTGGAAGTCAGATGTCAGTGTCCGCAACATCTTCAAAGACCTTTCGGTAAACATGTTTCAACAAGCCACGTGAAAGATGGAGATGAAGAAAATTATCCAGTCAGATGCATATCCTTGGATCATACACCTAAATACTCTCTGCGATATTCGCTTTGAATAATGCGAATCACCCATAGAGGATAAGGTAATCCAGGTTAATCTGGGAGATGAGGCCAATCCTAAGCCTATCTTTATATGCGAAAGTTTATCACCTCCTGAGAAAGATGATCTAATATCTCTTATGCGAGGACATATAGATGTTTTCATTTGGAACTATGAGGATATGCCTAGGCTTAACCCTCAGGTGGCTATGCATTGCCTCAGCATCAGTCTGAACGCGAAGCCCATCAAGCAACAGCAACGACGATTTTGCCTAGAGATAATGGAAGCAATTCAGTCGGAAGTCAAGAAGCTTATAGACTCTGATTTCATTAGGGAAGAACAATATCCTGATTGGGTAGCTAATATCATCCCTGTCACTAAGAAAAATGGAAAGACGATCCAATTGATGAAGAAGGGTGTTTCATTCATCTGTGACGATGCTTGCCAATAAGCGTTCGAGGAAATCAAGTGATACCTCAAGCAGCGACCAGTACTTATAACTCCGGTGTCAGAAAAACCTTTTCTGATATACATTTGAGCTATAGATCATTCTCTAGGAGCTTTACTAGCCCAGAATAATGATTAGGGATACGAGTGGGCAATCTACTATCAGAGTAGAAACATGATCGGAGCTGAACATCGATGCAACCCAGTCAAAAAGAATACTTGGCATTGGTGTTCAACGTCCAGAAAATGCGACACTACCTGGTGGGCCAAACCATACACGTCTATAAAAAGTTATTCCTTTAAGATTTTTTTATGATTAAGCCATCATCGTTGAATAGTCGATTGGCGAAATGGGCCATATTGCTCTCTCAATATGAGATGCAATTTCTGCCACAAAGAGCTGTGAAGGGATAGGCAGTGACAGACTTCTTGGCTGAACATTCAGATCCAAGAACAGCCAAACTTTATTAAGATCTCCCAGATGAAGTTGCTGAAGCTTGCATGACCCAGGCGACTTTTAAAGAATAGGTGTGGCAACTCTTCTTCAATGGCACATCAAGAACGGGTCCCAAGAAAATATCGTAGCAGGAGTGGGGTAGTACTTGTCTCCCTACAGAACTACATAATTCCTCATGCATTCTTATTAATTGAGCCGTGTTCCAACAGTATAGTGTAATACAATGCTTTCTTGATTGGAATGCAAATCGCCGATGAGATTGGCGTTAAAATATGGTGATTCAAAGTTTATCATTAATTAGGTTCGTGGGGTACGAAGTCAGACATGAAGACTTATCACCCTATCACAATGAAACCATCCACATGACAGAGAAGTTCAGAAGCTTCTACATTGATCATGTACCTCACCGGCAAAATGCGCATGCAAATGCACTAGCGTCTCTCGCCACTTTCTTGGCTCTTCCAACCGGAGCGGTTGAGAAAGTACTCGTCTACAGCCATGACTTGTACTGTTCAAAGTTCGTCCTTGAAGATGATTAAACTCTGACAGGAAACCTTCGAGTCAAAGAAGCTCTAGAGACTTCAGTAGGTCCAGAGTTCAGGGATTGGCGATTTTCGTACATCGATTATGCATTGTACGACATTCTGCCTGATGAAACTAAAGAAACGACTGTCATTAGAAGGAAAGCCCCTAATTCTGCTACAATGCGATCACAAAAATACTGTATTACCGATCGCATGATGGAATCCTCCTCCATTGCCTATCACATAAAGAAGCACAAGAAGCACTCAATGAGGCTCATGATGGTATATGCGGAGGTCACCAACCTGGTCCAAAGCTTGGTGATTGATTGGTCACGTATATTGCATATATAATATCACATTCCTATAATTATTATTTAATAAATCATGTATTTAGTCTTATATACTCTTTTTATAAAATGTAGGCTCATTACTAAAGGAGAGGGAAGAAAAACAAGCCCAAAAGCCCATCAAAATTCTGATTTAATTCAGAATTAATTTAAATAAAAGACCAGACCAGATTAGGGCAAATCAGGGCAAATCAGAGTAAATAAAACTAGTTGAACAAGCAGTTAAAATAAGATCTTCACAATCAATTGGTTAAAGCTGAAGATCAAAGAGGTTTTGTCAGATTTAGGACCCAAAACTGCAAATCCAGCAAGAGATAAAGGCATATCGCGAAACCAGGAGCAGCACCCCCAGGTGTGGTCACCTGGCCACACCCAAGATGCGTTTCTTTTCTGCGGCTTGGTTCAATTGGTTGGGGGAGCGTTTTCTCCCCATATCTTCGTACGCTCTCCCCAGTTTAGTTTTGGTCTATAAATACTATATTTTCTAGAGAAGGATGGACCGAAAACTAGTTTAAGTTTTTCTCTTTATTTTTAGGGTTTAGGTTCTTTGTTAGATAGTTTATGAGGAGTTGTATCTCTGTTTTTAATTTGTAGTTCAGTCCAGATACAAGTGAGAGAGAAAAAGAGTGATTGTAATCTGAAGTTGAAGTGACATCAATAAAGGACCAAGACTTCTCTTCTTCTCCAATTCATGGGTATATTTCATTTCATTTACATGTCTTGTTTTACATTAATTATGTGTAGGTAAATTTGTTTTTATGGGCTCACTATATCTCTCTTCGATCCTTCTTATTTTGAATGATTTTGTTGTAAAGAACCCAACGGAATCATATGAATGCCTTAAACTAAGCCTTGCTTCTTTGAAAGTGTTCTTGAAGGCACATGAGGATGGGTTTGGATGTCTAAAACTTATATTTTTTTAAAACATCACTTGAACTTTTTTTATTTCATACTTGAAAGATGACTTGATGATTTAACATTTAGTTCAAAATGAATTCTTAAAAAAAAAGAGTTAACTTTTTCAAACAATCTTATTTGCTTTGCTTAAGACTTTCAAAAATCAACTTAATTTTTCGCCTATGATCAAGTTAAGGCACAAAGATTTTCAAGAGAGGAATATATCATTAAGTAGTAAGATAGTGAGCCCATATCATTTTCATTATTAAACAAACAATCAATCACTCTTCAAGCCTTTTTAAAGATCATCTTTTCCAAAGCCTTCTCTAAGTTTTCAATTTTTCTTTAAATCACTTCCCTACTTCCTATTCTCTTTTCAACATAAATAAAAATACCGACACCATTCTTTGCTTTTTGAACAATACATCAAAAAGTTTTCATCGCATTCCTCCTCGTGGACATGGCCCGTTAGCCCAAAGCTAGACGATAATTCTCACTGCATTTACTTGCACCTAAATTTTGGCGCCACTCTGTGGAGGGAACGGTATAATTATTTTTTAACAAGTTTGGTATCTTATTTCAGGGCATCAAGAAATCAGATTTAGCGCTCAAGCATTGCAGGAGAAGACTTGCTATTCTGTGCCCCTACTCTAGAAAGTAGGAAACAGAATTCCAAGAAATTACAGCGCTAAAGCTTAAAAAATTTTGGACTACTAAAACTCTTTTTTGCAGGATATATTGCTTTATAAAAATATAGTTTTTGTGTGTTATTTCTCTGCTATATTTGATATTCACATACCCTATTTTTAATCCAACAGTAATCTGATTGATTGCCAATTGTTTAAAACATTTAGACTTGCATTCTAGGCATTTGTCTAATTACGTTTCTTTTACAATTACTGTTGAAGAAAGCTGGAGACAAGTAACGTATGCATAGCATATAGTTTAGGAAACATTCTTGAGTGATTATTTGCTTGTTGAATGTTACTTTTCTATATCCTGCACACTTTGCACAATCGATCTTAAGGAAAAATTCAAATAAGATAGGTGGGGAAGTCATTAACCTTCCTTAGCCCATAAACCATCTCTAAGAACGCACAACCTAAACCTAACTTAAAATCTAATAGACGTTGGCCTTAGGATATCTCAAACTCATTAGGAGATTATACTAAGGGAGAAGGTGTTAGAATTTGACTCCTGCCAAATCATTGTCTAAGAACAGGGATTGAGGGACGAAACCCTGAAGGCTGGTGGTTTGGCTTAATTAGGCCCGTCGCTTTTGCGCAGATACCTCCCACCAATCTTGCCCTGATCTGGCTGATTAGCTTATGGTCAAAGTCTGCATTATAACTCCTGTGGACAATCAACCAGTTAGGAGTTGTCTAGGTCAAGGTTACCTTAGACTAGGCTTAGTTGCTTTTCTTATTGACTGTGAACTTGTTTGTGGTAGTGTTTATATATGCAAGTGTGGTCAAGAGACCCAAATTCATCTAGGTTAATTAGAAACACATCACCACCTAAGTTTGAACCAAGACCAGATCCGGTTATGGCTCAACCGACATCTTTGCAGGATAGGTTCTATCCCATTAGAACCACACTTCCATCTTGCATCTAACTTTCATCGGTTGGTGAACTAACTTTGAGCTCAAGCCTCAGTTCATTAACACACTCCCTTAGTTTCATGGCTTAGAGTCCGAAGATACTTATTTCTTCATAGGAGAATTTGAGGAAGTATGCTAATGATGAAAATCCCACACCTTTTAGATGATGCTATTAGGTTGTGATTTGACCCATTTGCTCTTAAGAACTTAGCCAAAAAATGGTTTTACAGCTTAGTGTCGACTCTATCATATCATGGGATGGTTTTATCAGGTCTTCTTGAAGAAATTCTATTCAATTCATAAGACGCTCTTATTAGGAAAAACATGCAGTTCAAGAAAGAACCTAGTGAACCGTTTTAGAGGTACTTTGAACGCTTCAAAAACCTCCTTGTCTAATGTCCTCATCATGGAATAGTGAAATGGAGATAATGCCAAATTCTTTATGATAGTTTAGACTAATCAACCAAGACCCTCTTAGAAATCATGTCCCAAGGTTTTCTTGCAAAAGGATAGAATGAAGGAGGGATTTATATGAGAATCTAGCTGAAAAGACCATCCAACGGGAATCACTAATGAAACTCTAGGAATTCAAACTCCATCTCTTTAAAAGGAGGTCTCCATTCAATTGAATCATCCATAACTGCCGAAGCTAGAATAACAAACCTAGTGAAAAGACTGGAAGCTTTAGAAACTAAGAAACCAGTC
>JAVJIF010026713.1:0-19536 GCA_038442645.1 Agave tequilana | reverse complement strand
TTGAGATAAGTGGTTGAATGTTTAAACAGAGCTGAACACTGTCTTATCTAAACAGACACTACATGTATCCAGAAACAATGAATTGTATCCAAAAACCCTAGTATACCAGAGAATCCCTAACTATAATCGCCATGATATAGTAGAATCTCTCTCCCCCTCTCCGTGGTTTTTTCCATTCCAGTTTTCCACGTAAAATCTGTGTTTTTGCGAAGGTTTTCTGTAATTTGATTATACTCACTCCATTATTTCGGTGCGTGGACTAATTCTTTAGGAATTGCCCACAACATTTGGTGCTTTCATTGAGAGCTTGAGACCATACTCTTGAGATCTCCCCAGCTAATACCCAACCCTTCCACAAAAATACCCTAGCACAATGATCATGGTGCACAAGAATGCGATCCGTCATGACGCCTATGCTCCCGACGAAATCGATCCGTCAATCCTATCCCGCGGGTAACTCGTCCAGATAGTAATCGATCTGCGACGACGGTTTGGGCGATCAGTGGGCCAAGGCAGACCGCAAGAGAGAAATGATTGCCATCCATCGCGATACCGCATAATGCGAGCGAGAGACTGTAACGCAGGTTAACCATTAGTTGCTCACAAAGAAAGGTTCTTCGAGAAGCGCAAAACGAGTTGAGTTAGGCGCTAGGAAGATTCAGGTGGACACCTCTCCCGAGGTCAACCACCATCCAGCGGCCCCGACCGACCTACGTTATACGCTCCAAGGTAACCTCTCCGCATGGTACCCCAAAAGCCTTCAAGCTGATAGCTCGCGAAAGCGTGCAAGGGGACATTACGCCCCAAATCACCAGGAGAATGCTTCCCCGACAACAGCGATGACCGAAGACGCCTCACTTTCACCCTCTGAAGCTGTTGATTGATTAGGTCCTTCATATCATCAAGCATCAGCTATAGGTAAAACTCCCTAGGACAGCCAAGTGAATCAGGGAACTGTCTTTTCACTACAGTCGAGGACACCACCCTGCATTGATGGGCCCTCAAAAGACACCTTGAGGACCTAGTGCAACGTGGATACCTGGACGAGTATATCATCGACTTGGGGGAAATCCTGAGGACAGAGAAACCCTGGCTGAGACCGTCGACTAAAGCGCTTGCTCTTCGGCACCATTCAGGACAAGACCCCCGACAGGTAACAGAATTTATTTTCACCCGAAAAGATATGTGTTGCAACCATGTAATATCCAATAAAATTATGCACCATTTTTTACTTTGATGTTCATTATCTTCTCTGGCTACAAGCTCAATCAACAGCCTACATGGGTCCTATCCTGACGGCTATAAGGGAAAAACAGAGAAAAACAGCCCAAGCGGCTACTCCTTGGGGACCCCCCTAAAAGACAGGGACTCGCCCACAACGGCTGCTCGGAGTCAGCCTATAAGGGTCTTCACCCTGATGGCCACTCGAGTGAGTCAACAGCCTACACGGTCCTATCCTGACAAGGGAAGAACAACCCAAGCGGCTATCCCTCAGGGAGCCCCCTGAAAGATGGGAACTCACTCACAACGGCTGCTCGGAGTCAGCCTATATGGGTCTTCACCCTAACGGCCACCCGAGTGAGTATACAGCCTACATGGGTCCAACCCTAACAGCTATAAGAGAAGAACAGCCCGAGCGGCTTTCCCTGGGGAGCTCCCTGAAAGACGGGGACTCGCCCACAACAACTGCTTGGAGTCAGCCTATGCAGGTCTACACCCTGATGGCCACTCGAGTGAGTCAATAGCCTATACGGGTCCTTTCCTAACGACAACCTCTCGGGGAGCTCTAAAAAACAAGGATCCGAGCATCACACAAAAACATCAAGTGCAGCAATTCAAACACAGAAAATGGAAGACATAACTCCTTACTTTATCAGTTCTTACAAAAAAAAGGGAGGGGCAAGTTATTTATCCCCGCTTTGAATCAGTACCTCAATCCTCCGACTATCCGCGAGACCTCCCGCGCCAGCCTCCAGAGCCTCCAACCTGGTCAGTTGGTCTTTCCGACCGGGTGCCCGAGCCCCAAGGCTTCTCGGGACCGCAGCTCGCACCTCCGCGCCGTCCTCCGGAGCTCTTCACTCGACCGCTTGAGCTAAGGAATATGATCCGAGAGCAAAGCTTCTATGTCTCTTCAAGCAACACCTTATGAGCCTTCTAAAGCTCATCATAACGGTCTGACTGACCAGAAGCCTCAGCTCTCCACTCCTTATCCTGATCTTCCAAGTTATTTTTCAGCACACGGATTTTGTGCTTGTGCGCCACCTTCTCGACCTGCTCCCGGAGTGAAGAGACCTCTGACTGTGCTGAAGCAGCCTTCCCCTGTAGGGCAGACACCTCTACCCACGCCTTTTCTAGCTCCTCGAGCCTGCTCAGGAGCCTCACTTCAAGATCTAACTTCTCTGCAATTTAGAGGTCGCCTTGAGCAACTCGCGTCCTTTCCGGAGCACCCTACTCATCCTCCTAACGAGACTCTTCACCATCGCATTGTGGGAGACAAACTCGCGATCCAGTTAGGAGACAAGAAGATCAAGCAGCTTAAGCTCTACAGGGAGAGAAAGCCCACAAATCCCCCGAAATGAGCCCGCAGCAACCTTCTCCCGTGGGCATTCAGGGAGTCTAAGAGTGACCCAGGCTCATCTTCCAAATCTATCTTCACCCACGCATCTCCGGCCTCAGGATCAGAACCTTCAGCCTCCTCGGAGAACTTTACTCCAGAACTCATGTAGGTAAGGGACCTCAGATGCCCCTTTAAGACTATCGAATAGGAAGCCAAACAAGATGGGTCACCAAGCCAGCATCCACAACGGCCTTAAAACACAATAGAAACGAGAAATCAACAAGAGGCGAAAGCTTAAGATTCATTCCCTTTAAAAGGATTACATCCAATGTTACAACAAAAAGAAAAGCTACAAGGCAAACTTTCAAGCACTCACTTTACCTTTATGAGACGCCTTGGAAGGAATTGGTGGCGTAGCACCTTCAGGGGCAGCAGCCAGCATGAGCCACAGGCCCAGCCACGTAAGCACTTGGCCGAGGACTCGTTACCAAGAGCGCAGAAGTACTGGACGGAACGCTCAGGGAGATCTCATCCACAGTAGCAGGGACATCACTACCTTCAGGAGATTCCTGGTCGGACTCCTGACGAAGGCTTCAATTTCAAGCAGGTACCTCGGGGACGCGCCTCGTTTCCCGTCCTCCTACCCCTCTTTATACTTCTTGAATTTGAAAACATTCACCGCCTGTTGACAATGAGCTATCGCCTCTGCTCATGCATTCCACCTCATCTTGGGCAATCAGCGCCCGACTCAAGTCATCCTTGAGACACTCCGTCTCCTCGAAGTCGTCACATTCTGACCTTAGGGTAGTCTCTGCCCCCGTGGCATGCTGAAGCATCTCCTGAAGCTTTTGTTGAGCCATCTGCAGCACAAACTCTTTCTATTGCACCTCCGAGTCCCTCTTCAGCATCTTCAAGCCATCTTCTCTAACTCCCCCCTAAGTAGCGCCAGCTCCTCTCGACTTAAATCAACCCCCGCTGCTTCGTGCTCCAAGTCTACTTTGAGCCGATTAATCTCCGCAGTCGCCGCCTTCTCCGCAGCACTGAGCTCCTCCATCCCCCGACACAGATCAGCAACTTCGCCCTCTTTCGCCTTCAGGCATCCCGGTGGTCATCCAATAGTTCTGAGATGAGCATGGTACTCTGAAATGGACGGCAAAATTAAACGGCACATAAACAACTAACCCAAGACAAACTCATGGCATTACTTACCCTGAAAACCTCATTCTTCAAACGCGGCCTCTGCTCCTTCAAAGGCAGGGCCTTGAGTTCCTCAACCCCTCCGAGGAAATCATCATAACCGAAGGCCACCTTAACATCTCCCCTTCGGAGAAACAATCCTAACTCAGAATTTGCAACGGTCTGCCCCGAAGATAGCTCCTGAGACTGAGCAGCAGCCCCAGAGGAGCTGATATTACCAGTGACCCTCGCACCGTCTACAACCTGAGGATGTTCAGTAGTGCCCACCTTCTCAAGCCCGTGCGAGGACTCAAGCTCAGCATCATCCACAGTGGGGACGTCGTTGCCTCAATCCCATCCTCGAAGATTAACTAAGCAGTAGAGGGCTCCTCCGCATCTCCAAGGGCGTGTCTGAAACCTCTTCAGTTAGCCTCAATGATGGACAAAGCCCCCGAGCACCTTCCACCCGGTCGGAGGGCTCAACCCAAGATTCCTTGGCCACCGGAAAGTGTTCCGCAATTGTGGGCGGAGGAATGATTGTAGCCTCAAGCAAGTCCTTCATTCCTTCATTGTCAGACTCATCGAACCGAAGCATGCACTTTTTCTGCAAAAGAAAAACAAGCGTCGAGAAACAGTACCCTAAACAAAAAACCAAAGAGGTCAAGAATTTACCCCAGCGCGCGGAAGGCGCGAAGACTGAGCAAGAGCCCTCTTCTTGGTGGGAACCATCCGTCATAAGACCCTCGACTTCTCAGAATCGACAGCAAGTTGGCTATCCTCCCGAGCAGGTTCCCTAAGTTTGGAGGCCGGGTGGCTTTCCTCCCAAGCAAGCTCCTCCGATTCGGAGGCAAGTTGGCTCTTGCCCAAAGCAGGTACCCTCGGGATGACTGGGGCATTGGAGGTATGTTCGTATCATTAGCCAACTCTAGTTACAGCAATAGTAATTGATTGCCGCCAGCTTTCGTAACTTCGCCTCGATATCAGCGGTGGGCAAGGCCCCTCCACGAGGGACGGGGCCCAAGTTCCAGACGATCGAGATAGCCCCACGCTCATCCTCTGATTCGGCTTCCCACGGACCGGTCGCCCAAACCACGGTATCTCGCATGTCATGATCGTTGTCAATCATGTTGACGATAGTCTTTTCAATCCCGCTCTGGGGAACAAAGTAACACGCACCTTGGATAGTCCTCCTTAGCGTGTATGCAGTACTGAAGACCTCACACTGACACGCCTCGGAAGCGTACAAAACGCAGAGGGTCTCGAATCCTAATACCATACGCCAGGCAACTGCCGACAACTAAGAGCGGGCGACCTCGTAAAAAGTCAAAACGCTACGGACGAACCTCCTCATCAGCAGCCTCAAACCCAGTGTCAGAACCTGGGGATGCATATATACACCACCATTAGGCGGGGCCAATGAAACGTCAACACCATGGGGACAAAACTCAATTTTTTATCCCCGAGTTCATGCAAAAGCATGGTTCGCTAGATATTTATCCACCTCCTCCTGATTATAGAGCCTGGAGGTTTCTGGATCGAAGTCAATTCTGATCCTGGTACGTTGAGAAGCTCTCTTCACCTTCTCCTCTGCCGCGGCCTTTTCTTTGACTACACCACGGCCACACGGATTTCTCTCTTCTCATCGCAACAAAAATGAAAAAAGGACTAAGATCTAAGAACCAGAGGATCAGAAGAAGGCAAAAAAGAAGACGCAAAAATTTGGGGAAAATGTTCAAGGCCTCAGAGCGTTGCTTCCTAAACCCTAGGGGAACGAACAGTCGCTCGATCAGGGTCCTACACGTCACGGTTCAAAGACTCGGCCAAGTCGTATTCGTCTCGGCCCGCTCTGAGACAAGTCCGAGTCACGAGTCAGTCGACTCAACTCAGAGGAGACCGACTCGGCCGAGAATTGGAGTTGACTTGGCCGAGTCGACCGAGTCAACTCCCATTCTCAGCCGAGTCGACTCAAAACGTATATTCACCCGTGACGAAGGGTATAAAGAAAAAAAAGAAAAAAAAAAGAAACTTACCTTTCTCTCGCTCAGATCTGGAGATCGTCGCTGCTCAGATCTGGACTCCGCCGCCGCCCGATCGTCGCCGGCCGCTCCTCCCCAGCCCCAGGTGATGTTTCTTCCTCTTTATGTCTTTTTCCCTCTCCCTCCCTCTCTTACCCTTTCCATCTCCCGTCTCTCTGTCTCTTTCCCTCCCCCTCCCTCTATTTCTATCTCCCCCTCCCTCTCCCCCTTTCCATCTCCCGTCTCTCTGTCTCTTTTCCCTCCCCTCCCTCTCTCTCTCTGTTTCCGATCTTTCCCCCCTCTCCCCCTCCGAGGTATAAGAGAAGCAGATGATGATTGTGGTGGTGAAGATGTGAGTTTTATCATGTTCTAGTAGCAATGATGGTGATAATAATAATGACAGTGATGGCGGTGATGGTGGTGGTGATGATAATAATGAGGGTAACAATAGTGCTGATGGAGGAACTTATAGTCTTGAAGGTCATATGTAAATGTTGAGTTTGACATTAGGCCAACATTATGGTGTGACATATGTCCATGACTACATACCACAACTTGAGAGATCTACGAGCACTAGCATCGGTTTATCTACTTACCGCAGAGATGATTATGATAATTTTCTGTCTCATCGCAATTCAATGTGAAATAACTACATTAGCATGTATTTATGAATGTAGTTTGTGCAATTTACTATATTGTGCATATATTTTGATATGTTTCTACCGACAAAGTGTGTATCTATGCTTTCGCTTTATGTTTAGTGTGCTATGTGATATGTTTTGGACATGTGATATATGAATGTGGATGTCTATATTTTTTTTAAAATTTTCATGATTTTTTCAAAAATTTTGAGATTTCTATGTAGCATTTTGTGTGTGTCGCCCGAGACCGATCCGAGTCAGTGCCCGCCGAGTCGGCGGCTGAGATCGCGATTGTGAACCATGCTACATGTATTATGACAGATTAGATCAAAATCATCATTTTAGATACACGGTACCCACCTCGAGCGTCGTGCCGCAACAAAGTGTCAGTAATTTGATCAACACTGCAGTGGATAGGACGCATATTTAAGGCTCTGCCTGCCTGTAAAGGCATGCCAATACAAGACAAGAACTGAAGCGGCATCAACCGACTCAAATCCAGGTCCAAAGTACCCTTCTCTATCTTCTCCCCTCCCATCTCTCAGAGTTTCTAGGAACTCATACCTCCCGAGGGAAGGTTTTCGACCTCTTGCAAAGAGAGGAAAGTAGAGAGGATATCTGTAGTGATCAGTTTCCGACCTCCATGAGATCACGCCACGCGTCCATCCAGCACCAAACAGACGTGCGACACTTGGCAGCTTTCAGAACCTCTGACCGGGTGTCCTCTCATCCAATTCAAATTCCAGACAATTCAAGTAGTTAGAAGATGAGATAGAATCAAGTGTGAGAATCTCTATCTTGAAGCCAAATCCCCATTTAAATTCGATAGTTGCAGCTCGAGAACAGATCAACCACATCAACAACTGAAAGCAGACCACCAGATAAAGATAGACTCTTACTTAACTAGTTCAAATCAGGATGTTCAGCTCTAACCGCTTTTGAGATAAGCGGTTGAATGTTTTAACAGAGCTGGAGACTGCAACCTTCTCTAAACAGGCACTACCTGTATAAATAGTAGATCCCTTCTCACATCGAAGAAGATGATGAATTGTATCCAAAAACCCTGGTATACCAGAGAACCCCCAATTATAATCGTAATTGATATAGTGGAATCTCTCCCCTCTCCGTGATTTTTCCCATTCGGGTTTTCCACGTAAAACTGTGTGTTTTGTGGTGGTTTTTTGTAATTTGATTATACCCACTCTATTATTTCGGTGTCGACTTATTCCTTAGGACTTCCACAACACCTAACATGTGACTTCCTAGTTTCTCTTATGTTTATTCCCCACATGCTTGATGTTTAAACCAAATTTGCAATCTTTTCTTTACATTTCTCTCACTCATTCTTATTCCAAATCTCTCCTACATTTATTCTTATCCAAATTCCCTCCAAGTATATTTCAAATATTGGTCAATCTTAAAGAGCAGTTGAAGTTTCAAAGTATCAAACCTTTAAGCCATATAGTTCCTTTTCGAGAAGTACTTTCAAGTAAGCCCTTCATTAAATGGTACTTATTCAAAAGCAAACACAGCACTAAAACACACCTGAGCAATGGTGTCTCACTAAATTTCAACAACAATCTTTGTATTTGGCTATATCATCAATAAATTTCATTTTGTATTGTCAAAAATGAAGTTGTTAAGCAAAGTTTGCTTGATATACATTGTTAGTCTAAAATCCATAAGCTTTACAGTACTAGTGTCTAGATAAAGTGATTATTTAACATGGTCCCCAAGAAGATTACGTGTTAAGAGGTCTTTAACTCAACCTCATTGTTGTAAATTTAATATATAGTTATTACCCCCATTTTATTCATCATTTCTCTTTAAGATTCAGCTCATAGAACTAAGCATAATTTGGCATCTCTTAACCATTCATGAAGAAAACCTAGCCATGTTATCTCTTAGCTTCTCTCCTGTTTTTCCCCTCCTATGTGATTGATGTTTGAACCAATTTTTCAAGTTTTTTCCTTTCACATTTCTCTCATGCCTTATTATCCAAACTCTCTCCCCGACACCCATTCTCACAAGAAACTTTTCTAACAAACTTATGTCATATGTTGATCAATCGTAATAAATAAGCACTTAAAAGTTTCAAAAGTATCAAACTGCTAAGTGATATAAAAGTTCATTTTTAATAAGTATTTTCAGATAAGTCCGTCCCAAGTACTCAAACTAAAAGCAAACACACTATACACATCCTAAGCAAAGGTGTTTCAAGTCTCTTTCATTAGGTTTCAACAACAATCTTTGTATTTGGTAACATCACCAATAAACTTTGTCTTGTAGAATCTCAACATGGAAGCTATCAAGTGAAGTTTTTTCTAGATATACATTAAACTAAAATACAAAAGATTTAAAAAATCAAGATTTTTGATAAAGTGGTTATTTAACATGGTCCCAAAGCACGACGTTTTAGTTGGAACTCCGCATTGGTGACTTCAACATCTCTCTGTTGTTTCCGCACTTGAGAAACTGGTTGGGAGAGCTCTTCATCGCCTCCTCTGACTAGATGTAAGGCTGGGCTTGGACAAGACTTCACTCATTCGAGTGACGTCATGCTTCAGGTGCTTGTATAGAGAGTGAGAGATTTGCAATCCGGTGACGAACACGAGTGCAGAAACATCTTCACCGCAGTTGGGAACCTTGGCGAGCTAGTTCTGAAAGTAACTGATGTATGACTTGAGGGTGTCGCCCTGTCTCATTTTGACGGTGATGAGATACCAATGGTTATTCTTCTTGGCCTCTCGGCGGGAGGCGTATTGGGTGAGGAACACCTCAGTATCTCCTTGAAATTGTAGAGCGAACGTGACGACAAAGAATAAAAACTAATATGAGACCACAGCTTTCAGACTGGATGGAAAGATTAGGCACAAGAGCGGGTCGTTGCGGAAGTAGACCACCATCTTGTCTCGAAAATGTATGTGTGCTAGACTGGGTCACTGGCTCCGGAGTAGTGGTCACTGGCTCCGGAGTAGTAGTCAAAGGTCGGAGTCATAAATGTTTTCAGGAATTCATAACCCAAGATTGCTTCAAAAAGAGGGGAATCAGAGACCTTGGCAGTGGCATGTTTCGGTCTGCTACGGAGTTGCAGCTCAGCTTTCTTAATCCATCTTTGGACCATCTCGTCGAGGGTCGGATGTAGGGAAACTCCTTGATCCTCCTCAGAGTATGGTTGTGCTGAACTCCCGTAGAGAATGAGGTGAATCAATATCATACCGGAGAGGTCTTCATGCAGGAGAGAAGTCGGTCTGGACCACCCCAGGTTCGTGATGGGCTTGTCGACTCAACTCTCCCTGGTTCAAGTTCGTCTTCTGGATGGGTCTGGACCTGAGTTCTTTGGAGGGTGGCGATTTGCACCTGAAGTTGATTGTTGAGTTATTTTAATTCCTCATACTCGCTGGCGGCGTTCTCATGGTCGAGTCGCTTACTTCGGTTGAGATCTGACTAGACTTGTTACTCCTTCGTCTGCTCCCATATCAGCGAACATCTGAAAGATATGGCCTTCATACAATGGCAGCGTGCGGGCGTTGGTGGCTGCCCTTTGAGATAAGGAGGAGCCAGTGTCTTCTCCAGCATGCTCGTGGTCAATAGTGCATGAGGGGATCGTGCCCCCCCCCCCCGACGGTGGTGTTGATCTTGCCTTTGGACATGGTGTCATTATTGGCGATCGTTTGTTTCTTCGGAGCAATCGACATTAGGGAAGAGACTTTCTGAGAAAAGATAGAGGTTTGGGTTGGATGGGAGCAAGATCTCGAGTGTAGACACAAGATCTCAATGAAAGCGCCAATTTGCGGTGGTGAAAACTCCACCACAAGCAACTGGACGCCGCTGATCAAACCTATCAGAGCACATAAAGAAGGAAGACACCTTTCAGGTTAGGAGCACCGGCATGGTGCAAGCCTATGGTGCAGGCCTAAGACTCTCCAGCGTGAGAATCAGTTGTCGATAAAGGGAGAGAACCGTCAGAGAAAAACTGTCAGCTTGTAGTGGATCGACAGAAGGAAACTGCCAGCATAGTGATGGTGGACTGGCAGAAAGAAACTGTCAACGTGGTATGGTATGTGCTCTGAGGATTAGGGAAGCCACCTCTTTCTCCTTAGAGAAGAGGTGTATTTGTACCTGATATTGACAGTGAAATGGATGTGGATAGATGCGGATCTTCAACTGTTCAATTGTTCAATTTAAGTCTGCTGATCTTTTAACCGCTGAGATCGTATCCAAGTTGTTAGGATTAGTATACTGGAGGGGTAACATGTTGCTATCTTCAACTGCTTGCTGAGTTGTAAGGCGGCTCTGGACGAGGAAGAGGGTAGAGTGGCATCATAACACATTTTGCGAGATATGTCAGTGGTGATGGATAAGGTCACCACGTGGCAGGGTATTCGGTCCAGAGTCGAGTCGACTCTGGGCGGTTGTATGACTTCAAACTCTGGAGCGAAAGATGTCTTTGAAAGGCAGTATGGTTTCGGAGCTGTAGTTGCGTGCCACCATCAGATTTAGGCGTGGCTGAGATTCTGGAATGGGGACCCTAAAAGCTTTCCCCACATTCCTGCCTTTGGACACGTGTCATGATCATGGCAGGGTCAAATTTTGACCACTACATAGTGCAAATTAATCATCAAGAAGACCTCTAAATAATATCACAAGGCTATCATGATACTAAGATCAAAGAGGGTGTGGTTCATGATCAAAATTATGGTTGAAGTGCATAAACGCTTCTCAAGTATTATGTGATCATCATGTACCCATGGAATTAAAAGGAACAATTCTACAAGATGGATACAAGACCAACAATGATTTATAGATGAAAAGATTGGGTAATAAAGAAAGTATAAGACATTTAAAAGATGATTATAGCAAAAATTAGAATGGTGAGATGGATGAGTTGAAATACACCTAAGATAGGATAACGAGTACATCGGTAAAAAGTTAGGTTATACCCATTGAGGATAAAATGAGAGAACCAATTGAGATGCTTTGGGTATAATGTCCAACGAAAGCAAATATGAGCACCAATTATGAGAAGTGATGTGTGAGTAGTTAATGGAGCAATGAGAATTAGATGTAGGCTTATAGATGGAAGCAAATAAGAAGGATATGGTAGCGTTTAACTAACCAAAAAGATGGTCATTAACATAAATTAAAGGGAGAAGGGTTTATGTAGCCAGCCAAAAAATTTGGGATAAAAGTTGTGTTGTTTATTCAGTCTTTCTAAGAAAATCATGTTCATGTTGGAGCTTTTCCAGAGGCCTACACGAGGAGTGTTGATTTCTATGTTTGCTTGACATACATCGTTCGCCCATAACCTATAGTCTTAAGCTTAAGTTTATGGTTAAAATAGTTATCAAACAAAAGGGGGAAAAAGTTTTACTTTCAACTTATGTCAAGTATACCATTTTACTGTAAGAAAATTCTCCTTGAGATGAAAACCCATCAATGTAGTTAGAAAATGGAAATAATTTATAAAGGAAACGGACACAAGTTAAAGTTGCAAATAAAGTGTGGTGTAAATTTTCTGCTATGAGTGATCAAACAGTCAATCCACACCACAAACGAGAGTATGAGTTTAAAGTATAAGTGCAAAATAATAAACACAACACAGGCAATAAATGGAGACACAATATTTTTACGTGGAAACTCAAATCCGGAAAAACCAGCAGGAGGAGAGGGAGAAAAATTCACTATAACTCACTGGTTTACAGGAATTACAGCTATGTATTGGTCTTCTTTTAGTGAGTATTAGACGGAGTCCAAAAAGTTCCCTCCCCGCTGGAGAAGAGGCTATATTTGTACTCAACTCTTCCTCAGGCAGATGGGGCGCTAGCGAGATACGTGTAACTGCACGATTTTTCATGTGTAAATTTATTGTAACGACCGCGATTGCTGGCGTGATGGTTGAGAATGCATGCAGAAAATTTCGTCATTATTCATAAATGTCCGCCTTGAACGCATGAGCGTTACATGTCTACGTGGGAGAAGAGAGGCGACGTGATTGCAGGTGGAGATCTCGGCAGTTGAAGTCGGGGATATTGGACTGTAGGTGCCTCCAGGGGGTGATGCCTCCGGGACAAAGGTTTTGCTCCGAGATTTCTCTGAGTGGCGGAGCTTTGAAGGTTGACTTAGGTTCAACCTGGAGTGATACCAGGAACTGTGGATGCAGAGGGTCTAATGTGGTGGAGACAGTTGATTATTGTGGAAACTTTAAAAGAGAAACTTGGTTGCTTTGACACATGTCAACATCTTTCTGAGCGTCATTTTTGACCACTTCAGATGCTTCCACCTATTTCGCTTGCCAAAACCCATAAGAGGAAAGTCAAAAGAGCAGAATTAATTAAGATCTTTGAATGTCTTGAATTCTTCTTGATATTAGAGAAGTGGGGGATCTGGTCCATTAGTGCGAATTTTTGGATTTCGTTTAGAGATTGTGTAGTTGTATGACAGTTGGTGTGTCTATTGATTCGAATGACATGAATTTGTGATTGACATCTTTTCAAATCCCGACGGCATAATGACTGAGATTGTGTGCAGAGGCGGTTGATATTCTACAGATTTGGTCGACCAAGAATATTAGGATGTGGACCGACTTTTCGAGGATTAGAGATTTGAAATAAGGACGTGTCGCTCATCCTCCAACTATTAATAAGGTGGAACCCTAGAGTAAAAATTGCTTGTCTTCTTCTCTGAAAAATCTTTTGTTTCCAAACTCTTTGCTCTGATGTGTTGCCATGTCGTTCTTCTTTTTCAGTGGAGGAAAGAGATGGAGAGGACAAAGACAGTGAGAATGGTTGCTTGGCTCTTGCTGTTTAGGAGTCTGGTTTGCGCAAAATATCAGTCTTTGCGATGAGCTTGTCGCAAAATATCAGTTTTCACGACAAGGCTCTGCTACCAGGAAGGATGGGTAGTGCTTCCACTTTGACCTGGTTTGTTCGTCCGATCTCCGATTGGATCAATTCAGCTCTCAGCTCAAGCTTCGATGTTCTTTCTTGGTGGCGTGCATAAGATAGGAGTGGGGGTTTTTTGGATAGTCACTTTTATGTCTTGCAGTCTTCACTTCGGGCGAGGGTTGCTGCTTCATGCTTGGAGACTTTCCTCGTGGCAGGTAACATGAGGGAAGTATGGGGGTATTCCTCGAGTTGTCGCCGATGAAGCACTCCTTCTAGAGCTCCGACCTCTTCCTCAGAATAAAGGGTCGGTGGATTACTGGCTTATATGTTTTGTTAGAGTCCGTCTGGTTTCCTAAGAGACGTGTTCCAAGCGGAGCGGAGAAGATTCTTCACTCAAAGGATCTCTTACTTTTGTGAAAGAACCTCTCGGAGCTTCCTCTGGGACACTAAAATGGTGGCATGAACAATAAGGTCGTGCCTCCATGAAGTTCTTCGATAAGCAGATCTTTGTTTGCTTCATCATCGGGGACCTATTTGATAAGGCTGGATGGATAGGAGCTAAATCATCTGTATTTCTTTTTCAAAATGTATACACAAAAATATGACATAATCTCGTATTACTCATGTTGGATGTAATCAAGTAAATTTAAAGTAATGTAATCGGAATGAAAAGATTTGGAATAAATGTTTGTGTTTGGGAATTGACTGTATCTCCTCGGAGTTCATGTCTTTAACTCTCGGATATTTGACTTGGCATGTGGATGGTTTGGCAGGTTTGAGGTATTCTCGAATAGGGGTAGTCCCATCAGCGGTACCTACAAATTTTTATCCCCCGAGTGAGAGAAATCCCAATTGCAAAGTTAGATTCACGTATGCTTCTAGGTGGGGGTATGACCCATCAACAAAATTGTGACCTTGGGGCTCCGAGGGGGGAATCCTACAGCAGAGTTGGGCCTCTGAGTGGGAAAATCCGGGTAACGGAGTGTGTAATTTGGTAGGACTCCGAGTGGGGGAAATCCCAGCTGCGGAGTAATAATGCACATACAAACATGCAATAATGCTACTTAAATTAAATGTTAGATGTAATATTATAAGAAAATGAAAGGCGTAAATTAGATAGTTTGGGGCGACAAGACTGTGTATGCTTAGCACACAAAACTAGTACGTCGAGAGGATAATTCAAACAAGAAAACTTTCATGTATATCCCATGCGTCTCGAGCGATATAGGCTAGACATACACAATCATATCATCCTGGAGTGAGTAACACGTGCACACATTCATAAAGGTGATGTTCAGATAATACGTGAGCGACTGTACCTTCTCCGGTACTCTTGATTCCTTCAGCCTGTAATCACGCGAAATTAGTACTTTGAGGGGGTAATCCAAACAAAGAAACCCTCGCGTATATACCATGTGTCTCGTGCAATCATAACCTCTGGTTACCTATAAATTGAGAAAAAGCCTGAAGTGGGGGTATCACCCATCGACAGATTGGCTGCGTCAACTCCGAGTGGGAGAAATTCTAGCAGCGAAATCATGGTTCACAGTCGCGGTCTCGGCCGCCGACTCGGCGGACACTGAGACGGATCGGTCTCGGCGACTCGGATCGGTATCGGGCGATACGCGCAAAACGCTACATAGAAAGCTCAAAAAATTCTGAAAAAATCACGACAAATCTTAAAAAAATGTAGATATCCACATTTATGTATTACATGTCCAAAATATATCACCTAGCACACTAAACATAAAGCGAAAGCATAAATACACGCGTCGTCGGTGGAAACATATCAAAATATATGCACAATATAGTAAGTTGCACAAACTACATTCATAAATACATGCTAATGTAGTTATTTCCACATTGAATTGCGATGAGGCACAAAATCATCATCATAATGCCAAGTCGACCGAGGCAACCCCAATTGTCGGCTGAGTCGGTCTTCTCTGAGTTGAGTCGACCGATCCGTGACTCGGACTCGTCTCGGAGCGGGCCGAAACGGATACGACTCGGCCGACTCGTCTCCGACTCGGCCGAGTCTTTGAACCATGAGCGAAATGGCAATCTGGACGTCCAAGTAGAGGAGATACCGGCAGCGGAATTGGGCCTCCGAGTGAGGGAAATCACAACAGTGGAGTTGGATTCACAGACGCTTCCGAGTGAGGAAAATCCCATCAGTGGAGTCATGACCTCGATAAAGACCTGAAATGAGGGCATCACCCATCGACAGTTTGGATCGTCAACTCCGAGTAGGGAAATCCCAGCAGCATTGTGGCGATCCGGACCTTCGAGTGGGAAAAATCCCAGCAACGGAGTAGTTCACAGTCACTTCCGAGCGGAGAAATCCCAACAGTTCAGAGTCGCTTTCAAGTGGGGAACGGAGCAACAAAAGGACTAACTCTGAGTAGGGAAAATCTCAGCAGTGGAGTAGGTCCCAATAGCTGAAATCCTATCAGCGGAACGCCTAAACAGTCCTCCGAGAGGGAAAAATCCCGCAGCGGAAGGACCGACTCTGAGTGAGAAAATCCCAGCAGCAGAACAGTTTCAAGTAAGGAAAATCTCATTAACAGAACGTCTGGCTTGGAACGGCTGTGATGGTTAGGAGCAAAGAATATCATTTTATTTAATATTGGAATGGAATACATGAAATTGTAAGGATAGAAGTATTGTCGTCTCTTAGAAAGGCGGGATCAATCAATCGATTAGTATTGGGTGATCAGGTGTTGTGGCTGGATAGGCGGTGGAGCATTGAGTTGTCCGGATCTGGAGGCTGCTTTAGGTGTGAGGATGTACTTGGAGACCTCGTTGGATGAGCTCTTCCAGGTACTTCCGGAGAGCCTAGCAATGGATGTTCTTGTGTCCCTTGCAGTTATAATAGGAACAATATTCTTCTGCTCTGGAAAGTAAGATCGTACCGGATTGATCTCGGGTGCCTAACCCATGGCTGGTCCTTGAAGGTGTTGAAAATCTCGTTGATGCAGAGCTTCAACGGAGTGAAATATTGTTCCATCGAATTGTAAGTTCGGAGCGGATTTGGTGGAAGAACAAGGAGCACCTATTTCTTGAAAGCAGGTTGTCCCTGGTTCTGATTTTGAGAGTCAGCAGAGGCTTCATGCGGAAACTTCGACTTTTCTCCGGCTTCTTCGCGTTATAGTTGAAGAAATTCTTCATTGCTTCCTCCAGCTGAATGTAGTGTTGAGCTCGTGACAAGACCTCGCTCATCCGAGTGACATTATACTTGAGGAGGTGCTCGTACACCTGCTAATGAATGCGAGTGCAGAAACATCCTCACCGCGGTTTCCTCAGGGCGGTTGGGGACTTTGGCGAGTTGTTTTGAAAGAAGCTAATGTATGATTTGAGGCTTCCGCTCTGCCTCATCGTGACAGAGAGGAGTGATGGTTGTTCTTCTTGACTTCCTGGCGGAAGCGTACTGATTGAGAAACGCCTTGGTTGCCTCCTCGAAATTATGGGGAGAGCGAGGCGCCAGAGAGTAGAACCAATCCGATATTACACCTTTCAGACTGGAAGGAAGGTGATGCACAAAAAGAGTCGTTGAGGGAATAGACCACCACCTTGTCTCCAAAATGCCTGATGTGCTGGACGGGGTCGCTTACCCCAGAGCAATAGTCAGAAGTTGGAGTTGAAAACTTCACGGGAACTCGCATTCCAGGATGTTCTTCGGAGAGGAGGGAGTCAAAAACTTTGGCAACTGAATGCGTTGGGTGGCCCTGTAGCCTGACTTTCGTGATCCATCTCTGAATCGTTTGTCGAGGACTAGGAGGTCGAGAGATCCACCGACTTTAGATTCGCTTTCTGACTGCGTTGATGACTGGTTATTCTGAAAGGTAGTGATTTGAGCCTGGAGTTAGTCGTTGAGCCGCCTAAATACCTCCTGTTCATGGATAGCATTCTCGCGGTCAAGAGCTACCTGCTCCCGATCGCGATCTGATTGGGTTCGTTATTCCATCTGTTCTTTCATATCAGCGAGCAACTGTAGGAGTCGTGTCGTTGCGATAGTTGGATACTGGCGGTTGCTCCTTGAGGCGAGGAGTCGTTCTCGGTGGTATGTGGCTGATCGTTGGATGATGAAAGAGTTGTGCCCCAAGCGGTTTCGATGGCCTTACATTTGGATGTTGTGCCGTTGACGGCTCACTTTCTTAGGGCCATGGTCAATCTGAAGGAGGCTCTTTAAGAAAGATTTTTGAGTTTTTAGGGGAGAGACCTTGAGTGTAAAGACTCAGCTCTCAACGAAAGCACCTTATTATGGTGTAAATTTTTTGCTCAAGTGATCAGACGGTCGATCAACACACAAACAAGAGTATGATTTAAGGTGTAATGCAAAATAACAAACACTCAAGACAATAGATGGAGACACGATATTTTTATAGGAAACCCAAATCGGAAAAAACCACTGGGAGGAGGAAAATTCATTATAACTCGTCAGTTTACAGAATTACAGGTATGTTTGGTCTTCTTTTAGTTAGGATTGCCAGAAGGCAAGTCCCTCCTCGCTGGAGAAGATCTATTTGTATTCAACTCTTCCTCCTCAAGCGGATGGGGTATTGGCGAGATACATGTAATCGCACAATCTTCATGTGTGAATTTGTTGTAACAATCGCGATTGCTGTCGTGATGGTTGAGATTGCATGTAGGAAATTTCGTCATTATTCATAAGTGTCCACCTTGAACGCATGGGTGTTACAAGTCTTCAGTGTAGAAGAGGAGAGACGGCGTGATTATAGGCGAAAATCTCGACGGTTGTTACTGAGGACTTCCAGGTAAAATCGAAGATGTTAGAATGTAAGTGACTGCGGATAGATGGCTCCAGGACAGGGGTTTTGCTCCGGGATGGCTCTGGGTGGCGGAACTTTAGAGGTTGACTTAGGTTCGGCCTTGAGTGATTCTGGGAACTGTGGATGCTCTCGGGAGGGTCCTATATAATGGAGTCAGCTGATTATTATAGAAACTTCAAAAAGAAACTTGATTGTTTGGACACGTGTCAACATCTTGCTAAAGATCAATTTTTGACCACTACATAAAGATTGAAAATAATAGTTGAAGAACCAAACACCCTATAGGATTATGCACAGAGGTTCATCTACTAAATTTCTCGCATGTAATGGAGAAATATGTTCTCCATAGTTCTCCTACTCACTCTCCCCTAAAAGATGAAGATCATATCCCTGCAACATGATTTCCTAAGTCAAATGGCATGATAACTATCCATCTTTGTGAAGTAGGTTAGTAGTGCATGTCATAGACCTACTTGGTGTAGTCACTCTCTATTTCAAAGGGAAGTCAATAGCCTCCTCCCTATTCTCGCCTTTTCTCTGACGCTGTTGGAATAGAAAAAGTTTTTTTTTTTAAATGAAGGGTTTTCAGAAGATTCATTGTTCTTCTCTGCAAACAAAGGGGAATTTGAGGTTATTATGAGAATCAAACTTTGTTGAAGATGTGCAACATGTTGGTTTTCAAACTACAAGACAGTAGAGAAGTCAGAAAATGGAATAGAAGTGAGAATCTAAATCTAGCTTTGAATCAGCAACTAGTCAACACATGCTTCAGAACTGTCAGACAAAATACTAACTCATCTAGCAAAGCAAGTAGAAGAGAGAACCCACGTTGTTAGATGCTTCAGAATTCCAATAACACCACCACAGGTCCACACCCATCGTTTTAATATCTGAAGCTGTGGGTAAGATTGAACCATAATTGCAAATTAGGGTTTGTAATTTCCATTTGCAAATAAGTTTACTGTTGAAGGTTAGGTTTGTTACTCTAATTCCTTGGGTTTTTTAGCGGAAAGGAGTTTCATTTTTTTTAACGGAAAGGAGGTTTCATGTTTTTTATTAATATTTTCCATTCATTACCCAAATTCCACAATTTTTCCATCTGATTGAGAAAACTTTGGCCAACAAAGTTAAAGAGATTTCTCACCCCAATTCCCTAATTTCAGAAGTTCAAGTTGTGCAAGACTGAGAGCAATAATTGCTCCCTGCAGGAGCTGTAATAAAGTTTGTTAAAGTCTTTAGTGCCAAGATTGATTTATAAGTAGATATAAAGTTTTTCATCAAATTCTCATATATTTAACATTATGCCACTGCATGAGATAAATCTTGGCAGCAACAATTGAGTTCCTCTCTGACTCTTGGACACAAGCAATTCAAGATGACTTGAATCTTGGAGCTTTCTCGACACTAGTTCATGCAAATTTTATTTGTGATGTTTACTCTGTGTGTGTGTGTGTGTGTGTGTGTGTG